>CAUHTR010007902.1:31005-164783 GCA_959609185.1 Schmidtea polychroa
CTTATCAATACATGTTGTAAAAGTTCGTTTTCGAGGATTTTTGTATGTTCAACAGCTAGTCTGATACAAAATGTTTATTCATTTTTCTTTAAAGATGCTTGTTGCACTATTTTGTTTTTCCCCGACGGTGCGACTTTTCATTCTTTCCATTCATTAGATATTAAATTTGATTCCATTTTTAAACAATAATCACATCCCAATTTCTGATTACCGACAAATAGGCCATCGTATTTCATTTTAAACTCCTACAACTGTTTTGCATTCCTGCAGCTTGGTAAATTGTTAGTGTCGTTATTTTGGGAACTCAATATCTCTAATGTTTGTTCTTATAAAGCTGATGAACCTGCTTCTTTCGCTGGAATGGACGGCCTGCTTTCATCAGTTACTGCTGTTTCTTCTCTTAATTTTTTTGAGAAATATGTAGTTAGAGTGTTTTGTCTCTTCATCTTCGAAAAATAAAATAGGAATGAAAAATAAATTATGCAAGATAAAACACGAAATTGGTTAATTGAACTAATGTCGGCTTTAGACAATTTTGAAAAAATGCCGCTCTAGACGGGTAATCAGATTGGGTAATCTGTTACCACGGGGTGATCGCAGTAGCAGCCTTATACAATTTGGTACTATATAAAACAGTGTTTCTCAAAGTGGGCGATATCGCCCCCCCCCTGGGGGCGGTAGAGCTATCCAGGGGGGCGACAGTAGCCGACAGTACAATTGTGGGTCGTTGAATAAAAATATAGGGGCGGTGGAAGCATTAAGAAAATTAAAAAAAACTCGTGTTCGCACAATGTTGTTAAATTACAGTTAAATTTTTAATGAATACGTTATTTTACAATACATTTGTTCCATGTAAAAAATAATTGTGTAAAAAAAGCTCATATGAAAGTCACATTTTCTGTCACTTTTCTCTCGCAATTTCATTAAATCTATGCACTTTTTTGCACGATCGTGTGAAAAAAGAGTTAAAAAAATTCGTGTGAAAAAAGAGTTAAATGTAGGCGACATACGTGAAATCTAATTCATTATTGTTTCTAAATTGTGTGTGACAAGTAATTAACAATATTGCAAGTGATATAAGTGATTATGAATTTGAATTTATATTGATCACTTTTATCTTTTTGGTTAAATATATATTTATTACATGTGATTATTTTAAACATATTTTCTCTCATTACTCTGTAAGTTTTTGTGTCTTCTAGTATTTATTAGTATTTTAGTTAAAACCCGTTATTTTTAATTTTATATCACCATAATTTTTTATAGATAATATCATGAGTGGACCTAAGAAAAAATGTAGACAATATAGTGTTGAATACTTGAAATTTGGCTTTATTCAGTCGTCCACAAACCAAACATTACCAATGTGCCTGATATTCCAAAAAGTTTTATCAAATGAAGCTATGAAGCCTTCAAGAATGCAAGAACATTTAAAGAAAGTTCATGTTGACAAAAAAGATAAAGATTTATCATATTTCCAATCACTAAAAGACAAATTTATGAAACAACCGTCATTGGCAAATCTATTTTCAGTAGCATTCAAACAAGATGACGATGGTCTGCGTGCTTCTTACAATATATCGTTATTGATTGCTAAATCAGGAAAACCTCATACTGTTGGTGAACAACTAATTCTACCGGCTATAAGTGAGGTAATTCGAACTATGCTACATAAGCCAGCATCTGATATTATCAAGAAAATTCCTTTGAGCAATAATACAGTGCAAAGAAGAATTGATGAAATGGCTCAAGATGTTGAATACTCGCTATGTAATTATCTAAAAACAGCCCAGCATTTCTCTATACAGCTTGATGAGTCAACTTTGCCAGGAAATGAAGCCTTACTTTTAGCTTACGTGCGATTCATAAAAGAAGAAAAAATTTGCCAAGAGTTATTATTTGCTAAAAATTTGCAGACTGATACTAAAGGAGAGTCGATATTTCATGAATTGGACGAGTTTTTTAGAGAAAAAGAAATCCCCCTGAGTAATATCTTATCAGCTGCTACTGATGGTGCTCCAGCGATGGTAGGGCGCTACAGAGGGTTTCTTGCTTATTTAAAAAAAGCGGTGCCGAATGTATTAACTATACACTGTGTCATTCATCGTCAACATTTAGTTGCCAAAAATCTGAGTGAACGTCTACATAGGTCATTGCATTATGTCATTAAAGCAATTAACAAAATAAGAAGCAATTCATTGAATGACAGATTGTTTAGACAACTTTGTAGTGAAAACGATGAAGAATTTAATCGCTTGCTGCTTCATACAGAAGTTCGTTGGCTGTCAAAAGGTGCCTGTTTGGCTAGGTTCTATAAACGCTTTGACCTAGTGCTAGTGTTCCTAGAAAACAAAGATGATGCTTTACGAGCCAAATTGATTGATTCAAAAAATGACGTAGCTTATTTGACAGATTTGTTTCACAAATTTAATGAATCAAATCTACAGCTCCAAGGCGATGACCTGAACTTAATTAAAACAAAAACGGTTATTTCTTCATTTGTAGCAAAACTTCTTCTGTACAAACGAAATTTGGGAAAAGGAGAATTCAGCCAGTTTCCAAATTTATCAACAGTGGAAAAACATGATGAAGACTTGATTGCTTATTGCCAGCACTTGGAGGCTCTTCATTCTGACTTCAATACACGATTTGAAGATATTCTTAAAATGAACATACCCGATTGGGTTTTGGACCCTTTTTCAAATGCAAATACAGAAGAATCTCCAAAATTACAAGAAGAACTGATAGAAATAACAACAAATGAGGAATTAAAATTTAAATTCAAAAACGGCTACCAGTTGTTTTGGCTGCAAAAGCAAATACCCACGCTTTATCCTGGATTATGGGCTATCGTACAGAAGTTTATCATAGCCTTTCCATCATCTTATTTAGTGGAACGTGGTTTCAGTGCGGTCACAAATATGCTTACCAAAAAGAGAAACCGACTGCAAATAACTAATCGTGGTGATTTAAGAATGCTTCTGACAGAAATAGAGCCAAATGTAAATAAATTGGTAGCAGTACACCAGGTTCATCCTTCTCATTAGGATTAATATTAATTTTCTATGTATTAAAATGAATTTCTTTGATTTAATAAATAATTTTATAATTTGAAAGTCAAGGTGCCTTATAACAACATCTTTCTTTATTTTGTCCCCTAGGTACAAATATAGATACATAAAAAACCCACTGTAAATTTTAGTTCGTTTGCTTAAATCCTTAAATAATGAAGAGTTCCAGGGGGCGTTAAGTAATTTTTTTTTATGAAAAAGGGGCAGTAGGCCAAAAAAGTTTGGGAAACTATGGCTTAAATCCTTAAATAATGAAGAGTTCCAGGGGGCGTTAAGTAATTTTTTTTATGAAAAAGGGGCAGTAGGCCAAAAAAGTTTGGGAAACTATGATATAAAAAGTGATATTAGTAACACGAAACCCAACAAATAATTTTCATAACATAAAAAATATTTTTAAATTTAGATTTTTCATAATTTTGCCGCCTCTTAATATAATGCCACTCTGAAAAATTTCTGCATTATCTGAAAAATTTCATTAATGTAACTCCAATTCTATATAAATTTTTGTGGATAACGTTTCGTCTACTCTTTCCCAACAATATATAAAAACTGTGTTTGACAAAGTAACAAGCCATTTTTTTAATTTTTTTTATTCTACGAAATTAAAAATTACAATCGCAATGAAAACATAGATAACATTTTTAAATTGTACACCTAATTCTGTTTTTACAAATTAGATACGTTCCTAAAAAATTCGTGTAAAAAAATATATTGGCTGAATGGAAAAATATTAGATTGGTTCCATACCTAAAAAAGCAACAAAAGTACAATAAACAAACAAAAGTATAATAATAAATATAAAAAAAATCCTTGTTAGAGTTATGTGATATTATGTTAAGGCTATCAAAATAAATTTAATCTATAATTATAATTAATAATATATAATTAATAATAATAAATATCTGTTATTGGGTTAATAAATCTATACGAGCAGAATTAATAAATTTATACGAGCACCTTATTTTCCTTATAACTTGTTAAACATTCACAACAACTAAACGTCTTTTCGTTTAAATTCTCAAAACCAAACTAAATTGCATACAAAGTAAATTACGTTTTTTCTTTATGTACGTTTCGGGGAATCCCACCCAAAGAGAAAACATACGAATATAATCGACATAATCTAACTGAATTCTGAAGAATATAATGCGAAGTTAAAATGTACATAAACCATAATACATAATTTGTAAAAAAGGAAAATAAAAAAAATTAATAGAATATTGAAAATCGTGTTAAAACAAAGCAATTCGTGTAAAAAGAGGAAAAGAATTCTTTTTAATTCTTGGTTAATCAAATTCGTGTAAAAACAAAATTGGGTGTATATAAAAATTTGCACTAAATACATTTTTTTCTGATTAATAACCCTGTTCGCACGAACCATAGCATGCACATCAAAGGGTATGGCTAACCCTTGCAAACCTTAGGAATGTATCCCTATATATAAAATTAACTTTAAAACTCGTAGTGAAATTTTGTGAAAAATAAATGTAAACCAATAAAAAAACATTTGTTATTTTGTTAAATATAAAACACTGGAAAACAGTCGAAAACTAAAAATGGAAACAGAAAACATTGAAGAAAAAGAGAAATGATTCGATAAATATGACTCGTTAAAAGTAAAAAATAAAAAAATGAAAGGATTATTATGAAAGTTAATATGTCATTTTAATGCAAAATATTTGCTTTTTCTATTTGACTTATATCGTTCCAAATAGCAGATATGGCTCAGAATCTATGGCTTATTTGCTGTTGGCAAAAGGTTTGTGTAAATATAAATATTAAATAAAAACGAATAAATATAAATATGAAATATTAATTGATGAAATATTATTATTATTATTATTATTATTATTATTATTATTATTATTATTATTATTATTATTATTATTATTATTATTATTATTATTATTATTATTATTATAAGAAAGCGCCAATTGGACATTCGTATTACGATATATTTCGACAGATTTCCTGTCATCGTCAGGTAGGATATAATTTCTATAGTTATTCTGTCCTATCTGACGATGACAGGAAATCTGTAGAAAACGAATGTTCGAGTAATGCTTTCTTATAATCTAAACTATTTGATTTTGTAATAGTTCTAATTTATTTTTTGCATCTTTCTGCTTTTTTTGGCAGTGTTCGGATATCAAATTTAAAATTTGATTTTATTAAGTATTATTCATCTTGAAAACTCTTCAAAATCTAATTTCCGAAATTTCTTTCTAAATTTAAATTATCTCACTAAATATTATGTAATTTTGAAACTGTTGATAACATTGATTAAAAAATTAATGAAGAAATTTTTAGATTTCTCAGCCTGATCAAACTCCTGAAAATATTATTAAAATGGAAAATGAAGAAAAAGAACGATTAGAAAGAAAAAAACGCCTCGAATCGATTATGAGTAGATTGAAGAAAACCAATGAAGAGTCATCGAGTGAAGGTGGTGGAGTCAGTCCAAGACGAGCCATGAGTCCAGAACTTGCTGAAATCGATACAGAAGCTTCGATGGCAACACAAAACCAAGTATTCCGTTCAACATTGCTCCAGTCAATGTTAAACAAAGGAAAATTATCCGGAATTCCAAAAACTCCCTCTCCCTCTGTTAAAGACCCAGAAGAAGCGAAATTGTTTCAAGGTTCAATGAAATATTTTAAAAAAATTACTACTGATAAAATCTTTAGAAAATTTATTTGTTCAATCTAACACTAACCAGACTAGTAACACTGCACCTTTGACATCATTACGAGAATCAATTGAAGATTCTGAATCACTACAGATAAACGTCACTCAAAATCATCCGTAGCCGTTCGCAGTTCCGGAATAGATGGAAACTCATTATCAGGTTGTATTTTCGTATAATTAGTTAAAAATTATATTTAATTATACAATTATAATTTAATAATTTAATTATTTTTGAAAAATATAGTGGGAAGTTATTGGAGGTTTTCTCAAAAAATGAAATAATCAGAATAATTTTTGTTAGTGAAATTAATTCAATTTATCAACAAAACTGAGATGTAAAATAAATTAAAAAGCTTTATTGATGGTTTGGTTTAATACTGAATATAATCTAATATAAATATCTATTAATTTGATTTTTTTTTCAATTTTTTGTTTTCACGTGGGAAATTAATATAAATCATTTTTTTAAAACAATGTAATTGGAATTAATTGAGGAATTAATAGAATTAATAATGGGGGGGGGGGGGTATTATTAGAGGTTTTGCAAAAATGTATACTATAATTCAATTTTAATCATACAATTTCATGATCAAATTTCATCTTATAATTCACGGTACACCCAATATATTGTGATTTTAACATTGAAAAGTCAAGCTAAATTTGTGATATCTCGTACAATAGCCTCATTAAAACACTAGACTAGTATCACTGGTCCACAACGTTTGAAAGTGACAGATTATACTCGATGGACAAGTAAAACTATAGAAATGGTATAGCTTTGGATTTTATTATTTCTCAACATATTCACTATTATTACTGTTTCAAAGTCATTCAGTGAAAAACTCTATTTTCAATGGAATCTCTCCGTTAATCGATTGTATTAGAATTGCTTAAGTATCGTATATACTCGCGTATAAGTCGAAAAATTTACGTCAAATTTTCAAGTCAAAATAGCTTATACTTCAACTTATACGCGGGTCAAAAAACGTACAAATTAATTTTTAATGAAATCCTTTAACCTTTTTTTCATTTTTGTTACTTCGACTTATACGCGGGTTTCCAATTTAGGACTTAAAAACCTCTTAAAATTTACTCGACTTATACGCGAATATATACGGTAATCATTTTATTTTCCCAAACTCCAAACTAAATAATCAAAAGATATTAGATTTATGCACATGTGCTATTCTTAGACAGCTGCCAAAATATTTATCGCTAAGTTTTGAAGCTGTTTCAACTTTCTACTTTATATCAGTATTTCCAAACCGGTGTGTCGCAAGATTAAAATATAAAAACGAACTCCTGCCGATCAGGAGCTTTCAAAATACTAATATAAATTTATCTTTTATAATTCGAAGGCTTTTGCCTCTTATATTAGAAAGTTATTTTTTCTGCAACTTATTGGCCGCATTTTCATCTTTAAATTATAATTTTTTGAATACCCTTTGTATTTTTTCTCAACGTTTTTCTCTTCGAAACAATTTGATTTTCTATCTTCATCTAAATGCGATAGTATAAAATTTAAACTTTAGAAAGTAAACAACTACATAATTTTTTGTTTAGGGGTGCCATGAAAAAAACCTATTTTTGGTGTGTCGTGGACTAGAAAAGGTTGGGAATCACTGATTATATAGATCAGTGTTTCTCAAACTTTGGGTCGCGAAAGAATTTTTGGTGGGTCGCGATGACTTATGGAACTACATTCATCTCATTAAATAAACATTTATTTTAAAATTAATCTTTGTCATGTGGGTCGCAATAAAATTTTTGGCATGAAATGTCAAAAATTTGGGTCGCGATCAAAAAAGTTTGAGAACCACTGATATAGATTGTGTATATATTTGAATATTAAGAATTTATAGAGCTAAGGCTTTATTACAAAACTTATGTAAAATACATTTCAACTTTTAATAGCCAATAAGAAACATTTTTTACACATTGGTTGCCCATCGCAGGTCTTAATACAACTCGTGCGTGTCTGAGATGCCAACTAGTTTTTCCGATATTGGCGGGGAAAACGAAAATGTTTACAGAAAAATTTACAGACCTCAATTGTTCGCCAGTGATACACTGGCTTATAAGCTTTTGTGCCAATGTATTACCGGTGATGCATTTACAGCCAATGTGTTAATGGGACTAAAATAAAATGTTTTTAATAAAATATGTCACTAACAATAAACATCTACTTGATCTACATTAAATGATGAAATAATTTAAATTAAATTTATAGATTAAATTAAAACAAATTTTTTATTAAATATAGCTTTTAAAAGATATGATTTGTCAATAATATAGCTAATAAAACTTTTTTTTTAGATTATACAAATATAAACATTATAAGTAGTGATGAGCTATAAAGATTTTAACAAATTGTTCATTCATAGTTTGGCGTGCAATGTCAATTGTAAATGTAATCAGTTCCTAAATAATCAACATAATCAATGACCTGAAAATGAAAAGACGTTGCTACATAAAAATTAAATGTTTATAATAAATTATATTAAAATATTCCAGAAATAACATGGGCCTCACAAATTATCAAAAACATTTAACAAAGGGCTCGTGAGAGCTCTCTATAGCTCATCACTGATTATAAGTAGTATTACAATTGTATATAAATAAATATTGCTATGAACTTGTGAATGGCAGTGGCTGGTGTACATTATTATTTTGGTATTATTTTGGGTAAACATTTCCCATTGGATATATTGGGCCATACACGATATTTCCCATTAAATTTATTGGGTCATACCCGATTTCCATACGAATTCTTTTATAATTTATATGAAAACCAAGATAGATGACTTGCTTTATCCGTTGTGTTTGTTGAATAAAAGAATACGTAGAGTCAGATTCAAAGTAAAAGTTCATTAAAACCAACATCTTTACTGAGGAATTCTTTAAAATATATTTCAGTAAGTTTTAATAATGCGAAAAGACCCTAAGTAATTTATAAAAAGGGACCTTTTATTATTTAATAATACGATATCCTAGCCAACATAACTGGCTTCTCCCAAGATTATAAAACAGGAAAATTCGGTTTTATTTAAGACATAATTTCATTGATTTTTATTTTCGCTTAAAATTGTAATAAAAATAGATTTTCGTTGTTTGACATGATGTACCAAGGCGGATAGTATTTTTTGTTATATAAAGCTCACGGTGTTGCTATATACCACTTTCATCAAGAAACAAACAATTTTCACTCATTTTCTGAAAAAGGTTCTGAGGTCCAATGACAGTGGGTGCCGACTATATCGAGAACTTTACTGTTCATTTAGTATTTCCTTTCTGAAAGTCTGTGCAAAATATCGTAGCGTTGCGTCAAGTTATTTTTTCCGTGTCCGATGTGTTGGACAAACATAAAAATTCACTTTCTTAAAAATCAGAATTTCTTTAATCTTTGAAGACTATAAAACTTAATATTAACTCCATATCATTTTAAATGTTTTTATTTATTATCATTTATTAATGATCATAATAAATTACTTATATAAAAATAGATATTTTTGTGAATGGTTTGATGTGCCATTGAAATTTAGTTTGGACTTTGTATGAATCAAGTTGCATATCTTTTATTAATCTTTTATTAATATTATGTAGAGGAGTTATATCTGGTAAGTGTTGAGCCCAGCCGAGTAACCAATAAAATCTGCCTTGTGATAGCTGGAGTATTTGTATGTACGTGTGTGTGTGTTTATGTGAATATTTATAAACAATCAAAATAAACAATTATTTTGAAATTACAAAGTTTATTTAACACAGAAACAAAGTACTTATAAAAAATCTAAGACATACAGATTTTTTGTATCTTGTTTAAATTTTCATAATTCATGGCTTCAAAATTTCCTTATTTTCTTAAAGTTTTTTTTAATTCTTTGATTACCCTAAAATCGCGCAGATAAGCCACTGCTTATCTGAAAAAAAAGTCAATTTTTTTAGAAAAAAATGTCAAGTGATTTTTCAAAAATATATAAATGCGGCTTATCTGTGCGATTTTAGGGTAATTTTGATAATTGATTTTTGATCTCTATAGAAAATGTTTTATTACAGAAATCTTGTTTTGTTCCTTTTAATTAAATAAATACAATAGGTTTGAATTAGGTATCGGGAAACCTTTTTTAAGACATTTTTCTAAATAATATTTGTTTTAATCAATATTAATATATTATAAATAATATTAATATAAATATTTATATTTTTTTCGGATTCATTACCCATAAAATTTTCACTTTTATCATTTTGAGGTAATTTACCATGGACCATTTGTTTAAATGAAAGAAAATAATATTGAATAAAAACATTCACCGTAACAAATTAGGCGAAACCCTATTTTTCAATGTATAATTAATAATAATTAAAACATTTATAGGAATTTCAAAATTACCAGATCACGTGTAATCATGATCTCAATAAAAAAATTTGGCAAATTATTATCCTAACTAAATAACAATAATTTTATGATTTTTTTAATATATATTAATATAATTTATTGTTTACAGATGCCAATTCAGATTTTGTGGTTGATCCAGAAACATTTTCCAACTCATCTGTAACTAACAATAGTAAGCTTCTTATATAATTATTATAAATTAGCTCTGTAAGCCCCGGAAGTAAAATAATTCCAAGCTTATTTTTCTTTCATTACACTTTTTATTCCGAATTTTTAAGAAAACGGGACAATCTATGGGAACTCAGAAAAGAAAACGGAAGCAAAAAGAAATGAGAAATGAGGAAGAGGAAGGAAACAAAAGAAATCAAACATGAAAATAAAAACCAATGTTTCTTAACCATTGGTTTTTATTTTCATGTTTGATTTCTTTTGTTTCCTTCCTCTTCCTCTTTTCTCATTTCTTTTTGCTTCCGTTTTCTAATTAATTAGTACAGAAAGGTAAAGGAATTTCGAAATCTGGAAAATAGAAAAACAACAATATTCTTATCTCGACAGCTTGTCAGAGATAGGGGAAACGAAACAAAAAATACAGGCCAGAGCCACAAAAGGGAAAATAAGAAAATATCTCGACAGCTGTCAAAGATAACTCAGTGTCAGGGAAAAGTTGGGAAATTATGTGGAAGAAAAAATTTTGGAATTGAAGATAAACTGAAGTGCCACAAATTGACGAAGTATAAAAGGAGGTTCACAGCAGAAGCAGGAGAGAAAATGTAGAGAGGACAATTTAGAAAATTAAGAGAACACGTGGGAGAATTGTATTAGTGAAACAGTTTGGAGGAAAAAATGAGAAAACAATTTGGAGGAAATATTTGAATAAAATTGAAGCAGAGAAACTAAAGCAAAACAGAAATAAAGAGAATCAGCAAGACTTTATTCAGTTGATAATAGAGTAAAGTTAGGCGAGTAAAGCCAAGTCAAATTCAGAGAACAACCAGTTAAAATTACCAATTATTACTCTCCTCAGTTGTGAGAGATTTGTCAAATCAAAGTTATACGAGTGCTATTTCTCACCATAGTGTTGTAATAATCACGGTATAATAGTAGCTTGTTGAGTCAATTGTATCATTATGAAAATATTTGTAATATTCAATAAAGTTTTCAGTGTTAATTATTATTTGTGGGTCAGTCAAAGACACGCTTGGAGTCAGAGTAAAATTCAAATTTTATCACCAACTCAATAACCCAACAATATTTTTCTTTTTTATCATTCATAAACATTTCTTATTTAAGGGTTAAAAATAAATAACAGAAATTCTATTTAGAAAAGAAATTAAGATAATTTTGTATAAAGACAACCATTTATTATAGTCAGTAGAATAAATTTATGTATAATTATACCAAAAAATAGCGTTACACATAGAAAACAGATATTATGAAAACTTTACTATAAATAAATGAATTCATGAAATTCGAAGGATCATTTAGATGAACTTTATATAATTCACAAAACAGTTAATATGGAGAAAAAATAAATTATATATAGCTAAACTTTAAACAAAATAACTATGGACATTAACAGTTTAAACAAAACTGAATTTATACTTCATATCTTAAAAAGAAATTATTTAATTGTTTCAAGCGTACCAATTATTCATAATTGGGCGACGCTCTAGTATAGGGGGGCAATATAAATATAAATTAATTAATTGATTGTAAGTTTTTATATATAGTCTGAATTTATCCGACAAAATATTTTGTCCCCCTATGTGTATTTGTAGTAAGGGTACTGGTCACATTCAACATGTCGCAAGGGTATATTAATTATATTTTATTATATTTTATTAAATTACATATATTATTTTATATTTTATAATCAATTAATTAATTTTTATTTATATTAATATTGCCCCCCTATACTAGAGCGTCGCCCATAATTGTGAGCAAGATTCTTTATTTGTCTTTGGAAGAAAAACAAAAATTATTAGACTAAATAAAAAAATTGATTATGTGTAACTTTACACTGCCAATTGATATATCAGATCATATTTGTTTAAAATATTTTAAAGCAAGAACAAATCTGCAAGCTTTTTGTGTCTGATTGGGGAAAACGAATAGAGGAGAATGAAATGGAAATATGACACTTTTGGGATGCTTTTCATTGTTACGGATTGTTTCAATAATACTAATTACATAACTTATTCATACTGTTTCTGTTGATTATATTTTCAACAGTCTGAAGTGCTTTCATAAATGTTTAGTCCCCAAATTGTGAATCATATCAGCTTTGGTCATACCAATACTGGTATTGACAATAGTTAAAGTTCCTGCTTCTTTATCGGGTATATTTTTAAGGTAACCGGACAATTCGGAGCAGAAATTTGTAATACATGTGAAAACAATAAAATAAATTATTTATAGTGTTATCAATATTATATGTATATAAGCAAGCCAACCTATACAAACCTATACTTTTATGCTTTAAGTTTAGATTTAATAATTATAATTTATACCATAACTAAATAAGAATAAGTCAGTCTTAATGGGTAAATATTTGTTATTTTTAAAAATTTTGCCATTTTTTATCGATTTGAACGTAATTCCATTACATAAGAAAAATCTAAGAAAAATAAATTAAAAAAATTAAAATTTATTATATTTTAATATTCAATTAATTTATAAAAAATCAATAGAACCATATATTTTTCCAATTTTTATGTTGTCTTTGAAATTATTTGTCCGCGACGAATGTCCGCGACGAATTGTCCGCAACGAATTGCCATTTTTAATCATTAAATTCTTTGCAGTGTCAAGGACTGATTTGTCTGCTAAGCTTTTGTAATAAATTTTGACTAATGCATCGCCAGAATTTGAATTTAATTCACGCATAAATATTTTTTTGTTAGAATAGCATTGGGAAATTATGTGGCTCAACAATTGGGCGATTTCTGCTTGAAATATGTGTCTCTCAAATTCATTGTTTCCATTAAATTTATTGCAAATATTAAAAGTCAATCCAAGAGAAACCATTATATTATTCAAAATATCAATTAATCTCGAAAATTTCAGAAAACTAATAGTAATTCACAAATTCAAAAAAGACAAGAATTCGAAATTCAATATATTCAAATAAAGAATGCGCATACAGACGCGACCAGATCGGCCGAAACACATACAATTTCTTGATAAAAATGATTTCATGAATCCAATGATTTCTATTTCTTGTAAAATATGTCAATTTGCAAAATATTATAGTAGGATTTGAAGACATTCTTAGAACGAGATATGATCAGAGTTCTCAAGTGACAGGCGAAAAAATCGGATTTAAATCCAGTATATAATCTATGTGACTATCTGAATAGGCATTTACGAAAAGATAATCACGTCAGGACGTGGCCATAAGATCAGGATAGATTGAACGTGGCTATGAAAAGCATCTGATTTTGTAAAAATGTTAAATTCAGTAAAATTATGTCTGATTTTACGGGTCACCACTGTTATAAACATGCCGAAAACAGTAAGCTCTCGCCATCTTATCATTTTTCAAATTTCTCTATTTTATATGATATTTCAGAAAAGGTTTCATTAAACTTTATATTATGAAAGTATATGAATTGAGTAGATGGCCTCTGTCGATTGTTCATTGAAAAGATTTTTTTACGGAAATAATTTCCGTGTCTAATTAAACCTTTATATTTTCCAATTGTTTATTCTCTTTTCTTTAAAATAATTAAAATAAATCTATTTTTAAATTTTTAAAATTTTATTTAGTTGTATTTAAAGTTGATCGAGAAGACTGTGACGGCCAGGAAGATCATTTTAAAGAAAATGTCCATTCAACTAATTGTGAAGAAACAAATCCAAAGGGAGCAAGCAATCCAGGAGGAACAAAAACTTATTCATCCACTTCTTCAATTGAAACAGAAGAGGAAGAGATTAAAAATCCGTTTAACCAGTAAAAGCTTTTAAATAATCTAATTCAATGTTTTGCAACCCTTGAATAAATGCGTACCACCAAAATTAAAATTTTAATCGCCATTAAAAAATGGAGCTATGTACAAAATGAACGTCAAAAATATTCACTTAAATTGTCGTTAGTTATTTTCTCTTCATTGCAAGTATAATAATTATTAAAAGAAAAGAAATTATAAATTATATTTATCAATACATTAAAAATATGCAAAAGTTCCTCTTCATACCGAATTTTATTCGATGTTTGTCCTTCAAGTGTTTCGCAAAGAGAAATCCTTTTTCAAAAGGACGTTTTGAATAAAACGGAACCAGAAATGTGAACGCTCGCCGAAATGTTTTCAAACCATTTTTTCTTAATCAAAGAAATTGCCTGAGTTGTTCTTTTTCTTCCATAAAAAAAGTATTTGGCTACCTATATATTATGATCTTCAGGGAAATAAGCTTTAAACATTTTAAGCAATTGAGAAAAACGACATTTTATATCTGACGTTAGTTCTTTCTAAAATTAAGCCATTAAATGATTTAACCTTCAAAAGAATGATAATCTAGCCGATCTTATCTCATTAATGAAAACTTTCACTACCCGTAGTTTAATATGACAATCTAATACAAAGTCTCTGTGAAAGACATCAACATTCAGCAACCAACAATAGTTTATCAAGGTCATTTCCATTTATTTGCATAAAATTTTAAAAATTCTGGAATTTGATGGACTGGCTTTGATAAAACGACAATCATAACCTAATAACGTTTTACCTTCAGTGAGTTTTTTCTACTAAATCTTCAAAATACATTCAAAATATATAGAATTATAAGATCTTTTTTTTCAAATTTCACCACTGATTTCTTTTCCAGTGACATTGTATTTATTAACACGTTGACGGACACTTGCGTCTATAGCCGTCAAGGCGAAGTTCACTATGTGGCATGCCGGCAATAGCCGTCAAAAACGAAACGGTTGTTTTTAGACACTGCGGCTATAGTAGCACAAATGTGCATTTACCGGCGTACAAGTAGAAGCCTAGTGTCATGTTTTGGAAACATTTTTTTAGGTTGAGGTTAGGGTTAGGGTTAGGGTTAGGGTTGTAACACGACTTACAGGTTAAGTATGCACATTACAAAAACATATGGTGTCAATTTTCGAACTTCACTTGTTTCTACTGTCCGTCAATGTGTTAAGATAACTTGACTATGAATCAGTCAAATACATCGATATACTGATTTTTCTTTACTGATTCATAGTCAAGCCTTTTCAATAAATAAAATATATAAAGTATATACATTATTTAATTGAGAAAACATGTCCGTTGTAGTTGTCTGCGCATGAAAAGGAGGGCAAAATTAAAGCTTAATAAATTGTTTTCTTTTTAAATTTGATGCATACTAATTATTGAGAGAATGTTGTTATATCTTCATACTCACATATTTAGTTCAAAGCATTGCTACTCTTTTACTCTTAATATAATGTAGCCTATCACACATTTGTAATCATAAATTTCATTTGGAATAGAACTTGATCAAGTTTGGCATTAACCTTCGCATCAAATACTGAAAAAAACAAAATCTTTAGAAGCTGACACAATTGGCTTTTCTAATTTTAGTATTTTTTGAAACAATGCCACCGAGCAAATTACACTTGCTTATCTGTACTGGCCAGCGTATATCCTTTATACCAGAGTTACTCAACCCAAAACGTACTGCGGACCAAAAATTTATCTATTCTTTCTACGGGGACCAAATTTATTTTTTCGCGGCCCAATATTGGGTCCCGGAGCAGCGGTTAAGAAACTTTGCTTTATACAATCAACGTGTAGCAACATTTTGCAATTTATTCACCAACAAATCATATAAATATCCTCAAGGGACAAAATAATGAAAACTTTTAAACCTTAAACAAAATTCACGAAAGTAAATGACTTGTTACAAAACTGGGAAATGTGTAGGAAATTTATATTGTTTTTATGCTTCTTTTTGTTTAAATTCACAATTTTATATGAGAAGGGAAGGTTTTAAACATTTACCAGAGCTGATAATTCAAAAAATTCAAAATTTTCCCATTCCAACTACATTCAAATTGCAAATAAAATTTTATTATATTTTTTAGTCAAAATATTTTTATTCCTAAAAGAATTAATCTGTTAGGTTCGATTTCTGTTGTGACAATTTGGTTTATAGTTGCTGATTTCCCGTTCATTTTGTTTAAGTTTTACATTTTATATTTCGCCCTTTTTCATTTTTGTTATTATTTTGTCTAAAAATAAAATAGATTATAAATTTCTTTTGTCAGAAATTAAATGAAATATCAAAAAAAAAATCTTAGATTGCCTATAAATCAATATTTTATATTACATTTTATCATTAATGGTAATTAATACAGGAAATAAATTGCTGGCGAGATTGTCTGTCGTTCTGTGAAAATCAAATTATCTTTATCTTGAAATTTTCTTTTAGATTATCGATCAATATAATTTATTTAATTAATTTATAAACCACTTTTCAGTAAATCAGATTAATTTTTTCTGTAATTGTTAAAATCACTTTTTGATATTTTTATTTTTTTATAACCTTTTCAAAAATGAAAATAAATCAAAAACATTAAAAGTGTAAATATTATTTTCAATAAAAGTTCAGAAATATTATACGAGATAAACAACAATTATACAATTGTTTATATAATATACTAGCTGGGGTACCCAGCGTTGCACGATTTAAAAATAGTAAATAGATTCAAAATAAAGAAATTTATGTCAATTTATTCATTTAAAAAAAATAATTTAAAAAACATATGAAAATTTAATTTAAAAAAGTACATGTAATTTATATATCACTTCTGATAAAGCTTGTCGATAGAATATATTTCCAGCTAATTACACAACTGTTCATCACATTAGTTTTGTGTTTCCTTTTAAATCCTGAAGAGTTAAAGCAGTTGTACACTAATCATATTTTATAAACCTAACATGATCTTCAACTCTTATTTGTAACATTGTTGCCAATTTCACCTCCTTGGGGTATCTACTGTAGTAAATCTAAGTGACACTGAGTAGGGTTAGGGTACCCTAGGGGTGTCACCTGGGGTTGATTCATAGTCTATGACCTGTCCCGAGTTAAATGAAGGTCACAAATGAGGTCACCCTAAGTCCAACGGTGGAGAATTCTTTGATTAACAAACAAACAAACTTTCATCTTTATATATTAGATTATTATTATTATTATTATTATTATTATTATTATTATTATTATTATTATTATTATTATTCTTGGAACGTAATTGCTTATATATAAAAATGGTACTTACAAATTAATTTAGTATTTTAAAAAATTAAAAAGAGGAAATTGTTAAATTAATATTAAATATTTAAAATCAATATTAGAATGATTTTATAATAAATATAGGGTTAAGGTACCCTAGGGGTGGTCACCTGTGGTTGAAACATAGCATATGGCCTGTACCGAGTCAAATGAGGGCCACAATCAAAATTTCAGTACCCTAGGTCCAACGGTGGGGAATTCTATATAAAACAAACAAACTTTCATCTTTATATATTAGATATAATAAATAAATGTTTGGAATAATTTGATTTAATTTGTTAGTTTTGAAGATTATTATTAGTGTATAAATCTAACATATAAATATAATATAAAATCCTATAAAATATTTTTAATTTGTTTTCATTTGCATTCTTTACCGTATCTTCTTTCTTTTTTATACTATCATAAACCGTGCTCCTTTCAGCGTCCAATTTTTTGGTAAAGATGTGGTAAATAATTATTTCGCATAATTTTTGTTTAGTATATTTTATTAAATGATTTTTGGTTTTAAGATGACTAACTGAATAAAATTAAGTTTTTGAAGTGATATTCAATGAAATTTTAATTGCACAATAGTTTCGAGTTCATTTGGTTCACAACGGTACCCTTTAAGAAACTCGATTCCATTCGAGATCGAACAAAGCAACTTTGTGATTAAACCCCAATAATCGGACAACTCTACTCTCAAGACGCATCAAATATCATAATATTTTTGTACCGCGTTACTGAAATGTATAAATACATTTAATATCATACAAATTAGATATATGAGAAACTCATATCATTCCTACATTACTAAATAGGTATAAACACAGTTAAAGTTAAATACAATAAAATTTGATTCGATTTGATATCTTATTCTCGTTGGATGCCATAGAAAACTTTATATATTTGGTGATCCAGAGATTATATGAGTTCCAAATATTCTCGAAGCTCATCTGCCATTAGAAATCATATTGAATATCATATTAAAAACTTGATATATGTACTATTGTATATCATACATATTTTTAATCAAAATAAAAATTTCAATAATATGAATTCCATTACAACTATCCAATGTGTATTATATTTTTTCATGTTACATTTATCAGCTACATATAAAAATGTGAAGTTTTCAATACCAAAAAATTATAGGATAATTTTACCTTTTTGTTATTATAAAAGTCTGGATAATCAAAAGTCACCTTGTTTGAAAGTCCAAACTTTTAATCATATTTAAATTTTCAATAAAATATAGACCCATATTAAGATGTTCTAATTGTAGAGACCATATTTATAACTCTCACATCATCAGACCTTTGACTCAAGAGGGTTTTGTCTCCCAGAGCTAATAAATTATCAAGGAACAGTCATAGAAGTAAGTAAACATTTTCTATGTAGATACCTTTATATTTTGAAAATTATGTTTCAGACAGATCAGAAATTGAAAAGGTTTATTGCATTTTATTTAGTTGAGAAGCCATAGACAATATTTTCATTTAACTATTGATTTTGCACATTATTTGAGGCTGAACTTTATCGGTCCATTTGTTAAAAGAAATTGATCTGATTGCTGATCAGATCAATTTGCGCTGTGATTGAAAACGTAATTTTTTTCTGTTAGTTTGATTTTTCGTTTTCTCAAATCATTCTTTTTATAAACAATAAAAATTAAATTTGTTGGTTACTGGATTCGAATCTGTCCTTTAAATCTTTTAATTAGTTTTGATAGAAACAATTTTCGCATCATTTTCTCAGAGCGAGAAAGATTTTTTAAAACTTGGTAGTGAAGACTTGATCTTTGATATTATCTACATTTCAGTATTGTTTAAATAAATAAATTTGTTTTAATGAACAAAATATTTTATATTGGGTGAAAAGTTTTTCACTAGTGTATCCTGTTGAATAAGGATAGAATTTTTTTAATTAAATTTGAATTAATAGATAAATTAAAATTTAAAAAATAATTTATTTGAATTATTATAGAAAACTTTGTCATAATTACTAACTAATGGACTTCTTTTATTGACTACGTAAATTATAGATATATTTGATAGGAAATGGACACCGTTTATTTATTAAATTAATAATATAAAATTAATTCACGATAATAATTAATAAATTAAACAAAAACATTTAATTCACATCAGTTAAATAATATTACACTAGCAGAGCTAATTATAAGTGTGAGATGACACGTTCGTAAGATAATGTTTTTATTTTCGAATTTTGAGTATTCATTAAAATTATAAAAATAATTTATTATTATAAAAATTTTAAATGTTTTAAATCGAAAATATGTTGAAAATTTTAAAACTAAAATTTTAAGAAAATATTTAGATTACAAATAAATATTTTTTTAAATAATAGAAAATTATTTAGACAATTTTTTTTGGATTGAATAAATTTTAAAAATGACTTATGATCTTTTAGAACAACCTGGTGCTGACAATTTTATTGTAGCTAACAAGAAGGAAAGAATGAAAATATTTCTAAGGGTTGTCACAAATCCTTGAATAGAAAACAACTTTTTAAAAATACTAAAAACGTTGGTTGCATTTAAAACCCAATATTTAATCTGTTTGTTCTTTATGAATGTATTCGTGGACTTATTCAATAGACTATAATCAAATATATAATACCTGAATCTGTTATACAAACTTGTATCGCTACATTTATGAACTTGTCGTATTTAAAATCTACTACCGTATTTTAGCGCATATAACGCGCGCGGTATCTGATTACAAAAAACAATAAAACCGATGGTAGGGTTACTGTCACATCATAAAAATATTTCCACTGGCAAAGCCGACACGTGTAAAATATAAATCATAAAGCGCGCACCCACAGATACCGCGCATGGGGGGTGCACGGTTTGTAAAAATGCGTATAACGTGCGCGTTATATGCGCTAAAATACGGTATTAATAAATTTTAATTTTATAATAATAAAAACTTGTCATATTTATAAAAATTCAACAATGTTAAAGAAAATACCTAAATTTTTCAAATTAAAGTTGTTTAAATATTCAATTTGATCACTTGAAATTATAATGTATTTATTAAAAAAATCTTGACTATGAATCAGTAAAGATATCAAAAAACATTGATATATTACTGATTTATAGTCTTCAACCTCTTTTTAATAAATTCAATGGAAAGAATATCAGTGGTGAAAATGGAAAAAGAGTTCTTATAATATATATTAAATTAAAATAAATTAAAATGAAATTTAGGTTGAAAATTTAAATAAAAGTAAGTGAAGAAAAAAGACAAATAAAAGCGTGATCATGCACAGAATTGATAGTAACGGAAAGTATGATGGAAGCAGTATTAGAAAATGGCAAAAGCAATTGCGAAAGGCAAGAATCCGGAAATCCGAGAAACATTAATAAATTGTAAAATCATCGAAATCGAATTGGGAAAACGGGACAGGTATAGATTAGCAAATGGTCAACAAGATGATGATTAGGGATTTATCAAAAAATTGTTACGAAGGGTTGAAAAGCATTCAAATGTGTAAAAACAGAGAACGTTAATTAATTAATTAATTGGCGAATAGAAAACCCAAGCTAATGTGAAACCCGAGCCAATGGAGAACCCGAGAGATCAAGGAAACCCGAACTGGGTAAAAAAAGAGAAAAGTAAATAGAAGGAAAATTTGAGCCCATTGGGTGCGTGCAGAAAGGCCGGACGGGCCATTAATTATCTTTGTTCGTTGGACCATTATGGGTGACAGCCCAAGCAGATATATAGAGTCGAATGTTAAGAGATAGATTGGCTCGGCAATAACCATTTGTCATCCCGATTTCGAAGAGTATATAAGGAATGAGAAAATCAGAGCAAATCGGCATTTTGCCTCAGTTAGGGTAAGAAGAATAGGTGAAAGTTAAAAACGAATTAAGGAGATAAGGGAAAAAGAAGATATAGAATAGGAATACGAAAATCTGAAAAAGGATCGAATCAAAGAGAAAAAGGAAAACGTTGGTCGAGAGAACCTAAGGAAATGAAAGGTTAATATTATCTTTTTTCAGAGCATCAACACCGAGCAGAGAATCGGTCAAACTTAACTTTGATTATTGATTCTTTATTGTTGAGAAAAGATATATATTTCTGTGATACAAATATACGTTGGGTAGTTATTGTTTTGATTAAAAGGGCACGAGGAGTCAGAAGTTACCGACTTAAATTATATATATATATATTCGGAATTTATTAAAATCGGTTATCTCTGACTCCTCGTGTCATTTTCCAAATGAATAATTTAAACCCAACACAAAAACAACTTTATTCAAATTTTACCACAATTACAATTAGTCAATATATTTGCACCTTTATTTCGTAGATATTTGTTATCGCAATGTAGATTTATAATTTTCTTTAGCTTTACTTGAATTTTCTCTTTAGTTTCACTTGGAGTTTCGTAAAGTTTTTCTTCGAACAACTGGCGGCTCGTCTTTTTTTCAGCTTTTCCTCTTATACTTTTTTGAAAGGCGTTTATCTAATATGGAATAAACATTATTTTAATTTTTTTGGGATTATAGGCATTTATCTACCATTGAGTAAACCTAATTTTCAATTTTTTTGGAGATTATTAAAATCCTACCAATTTAACTTGTCCATTCCTTACCTGCGCTTGGCCGAGTTCGCTTCAACTTCCTTTGATGATTGTCTAATTATTCGGATCTCAATAGGTTTTCCTCATCGTTCAGATTTCCCATTAACTCGGGCTTTCCATTAATTAATTTTCAAATAGTTTGTTATTTTATTATAACTTTCTCTAAGGACCCATCAATAAATTTGCATTATTGTTTTTGAATTCGTTTTATGATTTGGCGTTAAACCATATTCATAGTAGTAGTAGTAGTAGTAGTAGTAGTAGTAGTAGTTTGGTTGGCGGAATACCTCTTTCAGGACAACCGGTTCATCACCTTCTCAATTGCTCCTTAAAATATCTACTTTTTTGCCGAATCAACAAATTTACTTTGATAACTTTCCAACTTTTGAGGATATCTCAATCACTAGGGATCATTTTTTGTCAATGGAGACTAATCCCAGTTACTCTTCGGTATTCACGTACAATCTATAGGTTCCAAGAACATTTTGAGAAGGCATCACATGTTTACTTCCGGAACATTTCAGATTCAAGTCTGAAACCTAGATATTTAAGACCATATAAGCCAACCGAAGTCAAGGATAACAATGCCAAAGTTATCATTAATGATCTTTAATCTCTGCTGTTTGAAACCAGCCCTTGTTTTGCTTGACGACACATCTTACTTCAATGATTCTCATACTCTGATAAACAAATTTCAGAAACTGAGAACTCATGTATTGAAGAATTATCTTAACAAAGCAAATTCCTAACCAGGCGAAGAAAGTTACATACGGAAACTTATATCGCGCCCGGTCTACCAATTAAAGGCTCAATACACTAACCAGACTAGCCAGCATTCATTTTGAATGACTTCAGTTCATTATTTATAAAAGCATCTTTGGTTCTTTGAATCAACTTCATCATCGATTGCTGCACACCATTTTTTACCGTTTTTAATAACATGAATTAATATATTTTATTCATAATTTAATTAAACATATATGTATATAAATATATGTATATAAATATGTATATAAATATAATAATAATAATAATAATAATAATAATAATAATAATAATAATAATAATAATAATAATAAGAAGGCAATAAACAGTTATTTTTTCTGTGACCAAGCTATTTTGCAAGCGATGTGATTTCCAGTGTACCGGGGAAAGTATGCAATAGAGTTGAATCAACAATATTGTATACTTACCTGGCGCGAAGAGAAATCTTCGTGTCTCCCGCATAGTACTGATGAGAGCCAAAAGCTCGAAACTAGTCTACTATTGGGATTTGCACTGGGTATCACAAAGCTTGTACTGTTTATTTTATTCAAGTGAGACATCCGACAAAAATATTTTACACCATTACTTTGAAAGTCAAAAATGCTAAAGGTAATCGGATGCACTTGTAAACAGTTTCTGTGTATCGACTAATTTTTTAGTCCGCAGAGGTGATTATGATTTTTCATACGCCATGTTTACAAGTTTACAGATTTTTTCTGTGACCAAGCTATTTTGCAAGCGATGTGATTTCCAGTGTACCGGGGAAAGTATGCAATAGAGTTGAATCAACAATATTGTATACTTACCTGGCGCGAAGAGAAATCTTCGTGTCTCCCGCATAGTACTGATGAGAGCCAAAAGCTCGAAACTAGTCTACTATTGGGATTTGCACTGGGTATCACAAAGCTTGTACTGTTTATTTTAATAATAATAATAATAATAATAATAATAATAATAATAATAATAATAATAATAATAATAATAATAATAATAATAATAATAATAATTTAAATAATTATTTTAAAATCCGGACGAATTTATATAATATGATATGATATAATATTAATATATTATTAAATTAAAAAGTTTTTGAAAAAATAATTTTAGAGTTTTTTATTTTTTTTCTTGAGGAAACTTAATCTTATCAATACTTCTAAGTGTCAAAATCATTTTAATTGTTTGTATCAACATGAAGTAATCATTTGCAATTAAGATATTAAAAAAATTAAAAAAAAAAATTAAAAAATACTGCTTTGAGCGTGATTTTTATTAAAATAATTCATTTACCAATCATCTAAAATAAATTATAAATTATAATTAAAATCAAACAATAATTTTATTATTATTTGATAAATTTTCAACTTTAATAGTTATTTTATAAGGTTAAGTTCTAATAGTTTTATTTAATCATTTCTTAACATATTAATTACCCATAGGCATAATGAGTAAAAGAAAATCAGAAGGTTTGAATTATTTTCAAAAAGTCAATGCAAATGAAGCTAAATGCAATCACTCCGGAACAATTCTAAGCTGTAAGGGAAGCAGTACCACTGGATTAATAAACCATTTGAAATTGCATAATTTGCTTATTTCTAGAAATAGTAAATGCAATGATACTGATTCTGAACCGTCAACATCTAAAACAATGAAGTTATCAAATGCTTCAATTAAGAGCTTTTTAAGATCTCAAATAAGTTTATCAGAATTTTTAGCGAAATGTGCAGCAAAAGATGGATTTTCATTTAATGCTATGATTCATTCAGATGCAATTAAAAAACAAGAGACCAAAACTGAATTAATAAGGTTATTGCATTCAAAAAAGAAATTCAGTATAGCAGTTGACGAGTGGACAGATGTTTTAATGCGGGGATTTTTGAATGTGACTTTGCGCTCTTCAAATTCAAAGGAATATGTCTGTGGTGATTATGGTAAGCAAATTTGGTTTCCTTGCTTTTATAGCATTAGATGATGAAGTCATGAAGTCACAAATATCAATAGAATCACAAAATATACGTGGAAACAATTTATTGTTTTTAAATTACAACTTTCTTCAAAATAAAATATTCCAAATCTAGAATTTACTTGAAAAAGGCAAGAACTTAAGATTAATTTTAGATGTAAAAACTTGTTGGAATACATTGGCAGCTGTAAATAGATTTTTAAAGTTAATTGAATGTGTAAATAATGCCTTAGAAGAACTTGGTTTGATGAAAAATATATTCTTGTTCTAAAAAGCATATCAATTACGCTTGAACCTACAATGTTAGCAGTTCAAGAGTTTAGCAAAAAAGATGCTAACTTAATAACAGCAGAAAGGACAGTCTTATATGTTATGAAGAAACTTAAGAATATAGATACTGAACTATCACTAAATTTATTAGAAATATTAAAAAATGAAATTCGGAAAAGTAGAAATAGAGATATGTTGTCCCTACTTATATTTTTACATCAGGGAACTTAAGTAAAACCAAACGAGAATGAGTTTTTAAATTATTCGTCTAAATCTAGCCTTAAAAATTATGCCAAGCAACTATTTCTAAGATTGTTTCTCCACGATGAATTTGAAAATCGTGAAGTTGCAGAAGATTTAGAAACTGAAATAATACATTTAGAAAAAGATGAATTAACGGAATACGAAAATTTACAAAATTGTATTTAAAGTTGGGCTAGACCTAAGAAAGTTAAAGATAATGAATTTAACATTGAAAGAGAATTTTAAAATCTTCAAGGAAATAGATGGAAAAGAATTGACGATATGGACTGCTTATATAATGTGTTGGGGTCGCACCTCGGCTGACCATTCTACAGTATTGGCTAGTCTAAGGGTTGATTGCCCTCTCACATAAAACGTGTCTCCACCTTGTCGGCCTGCAGTGAAACCCCACATAACTTTCTTCCAACATAGTGCCCGTGAATTGCTTCACGTTGGTACTGCACTATGCAGGCGAGACGCCAGCAAGCAGGTGAGCTTCTGCCTTAAAACTACTCCTTGCTGAGGCCTCGACTTCCCATTTACGACTGCCGATAGAAGGGCTTACGTCCATCTCATTTCATCACCGGCTATCAGGATTTTCGCGGAAAAACAAGTGGGAGGTTATTCATTAGCCCACGACGACTCTTTGTTCAACCTATTTTATCAACATTGGATTAGTCGCAAATGACAAACATGTAAGACAACCAGATTTATTAATTTCGACATTAAGCTACAAGGAATTTGGCTATACATATCATGAATGTTTATCGAAAATAAACGAAAACCATCACTACAAATGTGGTCCGACTTCTCGACAAGCTTCGGGGATGCCACTGTGATCTTCTCATTTTCCCCATTCGGTGTCGGCGAGCAACTCATCGAGGTCGAAGAATTCGGAGGCGTTCTCCTCCCATGTCACGCCAGTGGCGGAAATAATGCGCGCTGGGGGTCCTACTGTCAAGTCTATGGACACGCGAGAGCTATTGCCATCTGTCGAGTTTTCTGTTGATGGGAGGTTGAGTTTGGTGGAGGCGCGCTCGCGCTGTCTCTTTTTCCGTTCCGCACGGGATAACTGTTTACGCTTGGGTTTACTTGTAGGGGTGACTTGCTGAAGCGGAATGGGTGCTGTCACAATAGTGGTCGAGGCCGTGCTAGTGCCCGTGACGATAACTTCTGGTTGCTTAGGCGACAGTTCCGTTTCGACGCAGTCTCGACAGGGTCGTTTGAGAGGCGGAGAAGGATTTGAAGGGGCATTATGATGAGGTGGAAAGATGTCGTCTGCCTCTTTGATCGGGATCTGGACGATTCTTCGTGTGGTGGCGGTTTGCAAGTAAACCTTATGCAGTGCCTCTGACTGCTCTTTGATAAGGCTTCTCTGGCCCCGGCTCTCTGAGATGAGCGCGTCCCGACAATGCTCACTGCGATGGAGCTTCTTTTGGGTTTCTTTCATCTGAGCGGGGGTGAACCAAGTGCCCTCCAACTCATCTATCTTCTTTTTGTAACGCCCGATTTGGGTTTGGAGATCCTTTATTATCGCGTTTTTATCCGCGCAAGAGAAGCAAGGTCGTAAGGTGGATGTCGTGGCTGGAAGCATGGTAGGTGTCTACAAAAGAAACTAAATTAACTAATCTCTGAGAAATCATTGAATGGAATACGATCTACATTCATCATGGTATACCTAGCAACCGACGATTTTGACAGACGAGGGAAGAGAACCCCTTTTTTTTGTTATTTGGACAAATTCATTACTACTATTAGGTTAATAATTTATCAAGACGAAAACAGTCCTAATATCTACACTACCGCATTGACGAATGAAATCAAATGGATCGCTGCAAAATTTAGAAAACCTGTAAATTTACTAAGTTTATCGTAAATCGTCGATTCTCAAAACCACGTCTAATCATCAACCAGGCCTTTGAATAAGTTTTTAAAATGCCATTACACACTATTTAAAATATTTTCCCTAATTTTACCTTAAATTGAAATTAGTTTTGTAAGTAAAGATTTATATCCGTAAATATCGGATAACAACACAGATCTTGATGTTCAACAGATTTTCGTTCAATCTAAAACTCGTGTTTTCTGAAAATTAGTTAACACATGTCCCCTTATCTCATCGATGGAATGTCAGCTGCTGGTTATGAATGAAACCATGGAATTGCAACATCTGGAGTATCGCCTCATGTCTGCTACCACTCATATAGTTACAGATAATTGTAGATTTATTGACAACGTTATCGGTTGACATATGGTGGAATACACACTGCATTTGTCTATCGGTGGCAATCCTTACCCTGAGAAATTATCCATCAACGCTATACTTTCTCATGCACGACCTAAACCTGTGGTTGCTACTCGTGGTTATGTTGGTGTGCTGGCTCAACAAATTTTTCATCCGCTCTTATCGATCGCATTAGCCGATTTTAAATGTCAAGTTTGCCTAAAATTTTCCCGTCTATTGCGATTTTTTGGAATTAATTGCTACAATTCGCATTTTATTTAATTCGGGATGTCTCACTCGATGGAATTTCTACTAAGCAGCTAACCACTCTATTTGGATCTCATTTCTAAGATGGAATTTTCGATTTGCTGGTGTGAGAGTTGTTGAACTGGTAATACTAATTTACTGATCAGTGTGAGTTAAATAAACAATTATCAGGGGTCGACGTTTTTACTATGCTTTTAATAAATGTCGTCTACGTATTAGAACTTTCTCATGTCTTAAATCAAATATGAAATTCTCGAATTTGTCTCATCATGAGATAAATGAACCTAGATGTAGGAATCAGTAAGATACTCTAGCAAAATTCGACGGATTACGATGCTACTATTGAAGGTTTAGACTCAGGATCGTATGGTCTTTCACGAAAGGAATTAAGGACATAAGATCATTATAGATATAGCGTCCACCTCAATCACTGTATATTTCGATACTCATTCTAAATTCATACTCATAATCTGAGTCGCTTCATTCTAATCAAAGTTTAAGTCAATCCTTCAGCGATTGGACCCATGATGAAACCATCACATTTCGGTCCAATCTAACTGCGTGATTGAAGAACCTCAAATCCGCCGGTTGAGCTCCCGAAGGCACCTCAAACCATGATCTGCGGTTCCTCAACTCCACGTTACTCGCATCGAATTTTAATAGATATAATATAGAAGTATAAAACTCATAAAAGAAATCATAAAATTTCTGAAACCTGAAATCATTTATTTATAAAGTTTTCCAAATTTAGGCATCAATCTACATTGCATTCATACTTTTACTTACTCTAAAAAATATTTTTAAAGGAATCAGATGAAAAGGCTTAAGTTAAAACTTTAATTACAAGTATTAAGCATTACTGTCCGCTATTAACTTTACAACATTAAATGATAATCAACGAAAACTCCTTACTATCGTGATTTGAATGTTGGGCCAAATCGAAATTTAATCTCTTGGAAATAAGTTGACTTGATTTCAAATGTTCCTTGAATAATTCGTGCTGCTGCTGCTGTGTGAAGTTCGGTTAGTGATGCTTGTTGTCGCTCTAGGTGTACCTGTGAAGTGTTTAGAATTAACGGTGAATTTATGATTTTTGCGCTGGTTTATATATAAAATTTTGATGTATGCGGACCAATCAAAATTGAGTACCGCCTATTTCTATTAATTTAATATAATTTTCTTGTTTTTCAGTTATTTTCTTATTTTCTTTATTTTTTACTATGTGTTCCTATTTATTTCCTTAATTTCCTTATTATTTCTTGAATTCCTCTTTATTTATTTGTCAACTTGTTGTTTTATTTTTATCTTTTCTTAATTTTATTTTTTGCTTTAATTCTTATGTCTTAATTATTATTTTCCTTATATCTTATTCTGTTTTATTTCTAATTTCATTTATTTTATTTTGATTTCCCTTAATGTTCTGCTTTCCTATTTTCTTATTTTTCAACGATCAAATTTTCGACTCAGCCCAACAAATCACTCGGGGACCCATCAAAATTGCGTCCCGCAATTGTATAATTTACTAAACTCATTCATTCATAAAAAAGTTAGAACACAAACACGCCAAATTATACAACAATGATACAAATTTTATTGTAAGATAAAGGTCAAAGTAAGATCAAGCCAGTATCACTTAAGGTGATAGTTTATATACACATTAGCACACACAATGTTTTAGTTCAGTACTGATGCAGATGGATTGCTCTGACGGCCTGGTTGGGGTAATTGATGGATTTGGAGGTTGATATAATTTTGACGACTGGGTGTTGGTTGAGGAGTTTCGTTACTGGATAATCTGGGTGGACTTACGATAGTGTTAGTTGTTTCGTCTGGGTTTGGTTGGGTGTTGTTGGTTCTCGTACTTTGACATTGTTTCTTTATTTCATAAACTTTCAAGAGAGTCACAAGACATAATAGAGTAGTTTCGGTGATTACTACACATACGAGATAATGAGCATAGCTATTTTCTGGGGGTGTTTTTGTCTTTTCTTCCAGGTTCTCAAAATTTTCTTGTTGTATTCGGTGTTCCAACTGGTCGAATTGTTGGATTTGTTCGAGGATTTGTCGGCTTATCATTTTACAGATGGGGTTCTTTTTACACATTGCTCGGATGTTGTTAACGTGTGATCTGGTTGATTGAACGGTTTGGAGGATATTGGCTTTTACTGTCATTGGGTATGTGCATTTGCCGGATTCCGGTTTGGTTTCTTGACTTTGATTTCGGTAATCTCGTACGGTTTTCGGTTGGGTACTTATTTGCTGGCTCTCCATCAGAATCATCAATACCATCATCGTTGTCATCATTTCGCTTCGCATGATGCTAGTATACATTTATTATGTTCTATATACAGTTGGTCTTAGAGACCCTTAATTTAATGGTTCGGAGTTGGGGTTATTTTCGGCGATTCTCATCAAGGTGGATTCCGCTTTAATAACCCTGTATCTCAACTCGGGCAACATCTCCAATTGTCGGTCTTTTTCACGTGCTTCTCTCCTTAACTGTCTAATTTCTTTTTCCAAGCGTCTAATCTCTACCCTTTTCTTTTCAAGGTTTCTTTTTAGCTCAATTTGTAGGAAGTCTTGTTCGTTCTCTTGCCGGTAATTTTGTTGATGTTTTCTTTCCATCTCTCTATATTTGCGGATCCACTTCCTCATTTCTTTACTTTCCCGTTGGTTTTCTTCCAGTTGTCGTTTTAATTTGTTTATAGCTGTTTGGCGCTCCTTCGCCTCAGTTTTCCAGTAGTTCTCAATCACTTCTTCTGCTTTAAGGCTTGCCCTTTCTTTCCACAGTTCTTCCGCTATCTTTTCCCAGTTTTCCCCTCGCTTCCTTTGTTCGTGAAGCCATTCATTTTCCACTTCTGCTTCTCTTTTTTCTTCCCCCCACGCTTCACATTCTTTCTTTAATACCTTTATCATTTTACGGTCTTCTAGGTATTTGTTTATTAATCTCTCGTTTTCGTACTTCTCTTCTCGTAATTCTGCCTTTAGCTTTTGCGTTTCCGTTGTTTCTGCTTCAATCTCCCCCTCTTCTATGTCGCTCATAATTTCTATTATCTCCTCGATTTTCATATCTATAATATGTACAGTTAATGGTGCGCTATAGTGCGACTTATACATATACATTTATATTGTTTTTGTTTACGCCGGGTTACAGTCCCTCAAATACTTTTACTATACTATTAATTTTTTTGTTTGGGATATAGGTCCCCATTTTTTAGTTATTTGAATTTTTTATTAGCCCCTATACGAAGGTTTCCTCCTGACCCCCGTATCCTTCATCGCTCTCGACCGCTGCTTGGAGTTGAATAGCAATAGGGTCATAATGTAGGTAATGTTGGGGAATTTGAGCTCTCAGCTCCTGTATTTCGTCTCTCAGAGCTCGAGTGATATTCAACTCCTCGTCGAGCAGGTAGGTGAGATACCTTGTTTCTTCGTCTTTCACTTCCATTTGTCTGTTTAGGACCTTGATTTTCTCGTCGCCCTTCCATTTCTCGATTTCTATTTCTAAGTTTTTAATATTTTCGCGGTACATTTTTCGCTCGTTTTCCAGCTTCTTATTTTTTCCTGCTAATACCATATTTCTTTGTTCCAGTGCCCCCTGGTATCCATTGACGTCTCGTTCTAGCTCGGCGACTTTATTGACCAGTTCTACGATTCGTCCTGATTGTTGGAGTATCATTTCCTCCATTGCTGGATTCTCGTGTTCTCTTATGTCACATTTCATTGCTAAATGTCGCTCAAACTCCATAGCCTTTGTTTGCCATGTTTGGCTTCGGGCGGCGACCTTTCTCAACCGTTTCAATTCTTCCTTTATTATTAGATTTTCCTCCCATTTGCCCTGCTCACTTTCATATCCGAGTCTCATGGGCAATTCTCTCATCTCTTTTTTCATTTCGCTGTTTCGTCGTTTCCATTTCCTGGCTTCTGCCAATAAATGCATCATTTTCCTCTCCTCTTTTTGTTTTTCCGCTTCTCGTTTTGTATTTTCATCAGTCAACCGCTTTCGTGCCTCCTGCACTAACTGTTTTAGGTAGTGACTGTGTGCTTCTTGGCGGGTATTTTCTAATGATGCCCATTTTGATGCCCTTTTGCATGCTTCTGCTTCCTCTCTTAAATTGTGGATTAGCCATTGATATTTACTGCTCTCATCTTCTCTTGCTTCTTCGATGTGATTTCGGGTGAGATTAGTTAATTGGAACATCACTTTGTTCCATCTTTCGTTATATTCTCGGGGAATTTGTGTCTTGTTGGTATTGGTTGGGGTGATCATAGTTTCGGTTATTTTTTCTTGTGTCATTCTAAATCATAGATATCGATTAATCTTTTTATTATGGTAGAAATTTATTCATTGGTTACGGTTTTTCTGGAAATTTTTTCGCATCATTTTTGGGTTTTCGTATTTAGGGTTTTTCATACTGTTATTATATAATATTTTATTGGTTATATACATCAATATACAGATTATTATATACAACATTATTTGATGGTTACTCCGTTCTACCCTTCCCCTCTGTTCTCACAGTCATCTTGATATATACTGTATCATTTTTCGCCATATCCTCTACTTTTTGCTGTGGGATGAACGTAGGCGCTCCCGTTGCTGATCCTTCTTCTTCCGTGGGTCTCTGGTAACACATTTGGTTTCCCGTCGTCTTGAAACTCTGTTCGTGGATGTTTCGGTCGTTCATTAGTGCGATGTCGATTTTTGCCTGGAACGGCCATTCTAATATTTCATCGTATTCTCCTTTGCATAACAGAAAGAAAATTGAAAAGTGTGTATCTAATCCGGTTCCGTCCCCGTTGGGATATATCTTCATTTTCATTTTGTACCCATTTTCCAAGACTGAAATGCGGGACTCGTTATTTTTGTCTCTTCTCCGGTTTTTGCTTTTCGTATTCTTTCCTTTATTCCCGTCATCTTCCATATGTAAGGTGCTGTTGGTATTACTTCATTTAGATTTATCTCAGTTATCTTTTGATGTAGCACCTTGGCCTGATTGTTGCTGATTTCTATACGATTTATTTGCATCTTTATGTTAGCTCGGGCTTCTTCGAACGCTTCTCTTTCTTCTAGTAGTTCTTCGACTAACCCTTTCAATGATGTTATCTCCATCTCCATTTGTTTTACTTTCTCTTCACTTTCTTGTAACGCAGTCGACCACATTTCCGCGTGGGTTGAAGCCTTTTTTACTAAATGATTTGGTAATTCTCCTCGGTGTAGTAGTTTCTGACAGCCCCATTTACCTAGTACACATATCATCCTTTTCTTTTCACATTCCTTTAGGTGTTGGGTTATTTTCATTATTCTCCCTTTCTCACATCCGTTTGGGCATTCCCCACTGAACTCCGCACATACCTTTTCCTCTTGGACATTGTGATGTTTGGTGGTGAGATTTTTCCACGTATCTAATTCTCCACAATGTTCGCATCTTTCTAATCTCTCTTCACACTGGCTTTGATGCTCTTTTTCTTCGCTTGCTCGAATAGTTTTATGGCACCTTTCGCACTGGCCGATTCTGTACATACATTCTCCCATATGTTGCACTACTTTCCATATTACTCCTTTCCATTCGCATGGGGTATTTTTACATCCCAGATTGGTGTTTAACATGTCTTTCACTGCGGCTTTATCCTCGTTAGTGTCTTCTAAACTCGATATTAGTGTCTCTCTGCACACCGGGCACCACTGTGGTCTATTTTTTATTGTTTCACTGATACATTCCTTACATAATCTGCATCCGCATTGGGTTTGGTGAGGTTCCTTTAACAACTTTTCACATATTCCACACATGACATGTTTGTGTATTTTGATCGTTGTAGATTTTCGGACTTGTTCGACAATCTCCTTGAACTCCTCCCTTTGTCGTTTATCCATTCTATAATTATATATACATATAGCTCTTATCGATACAGGCTCGAGATTTTATTTACAGTTATTTACATCTAATTTAGGTTGCGTTTATGGTTCAGAAGAGTCGGCCTCCTGTCCGCCCTCTTCTCTACTCATCAGCCATTCTGACCAGTCTTCTATTTCTGTCTGTTCCGCTTCCTCCACCATTCTCTCCAATTCAATTTCCTGTCTACGGCTATATTGGGTTATCCTCTCTATTTCTATTCGCATTTGTTCGATTTTTAACCTCTGGTCTTCAATTATTTTCAAATAACTAAATCCTCTGTTCATGCTCTCGATTAGGTTCTTTTGCATCGTCAGTCCTTGTTCTTGTAAATTAGATACTAACTGTGCTAATACGGCACATTGTTGCTTCCATAATTCTTCAGTTACTGTGTTGTGGTTCATTTCATTATTTACTTGCTCCATTCCTAATTTATATATACTTTTCAACTCTTATCTAAATTTAATTTTATTTTATGATTCCCATTATTGTATAATATTGATACCGCGCTTATATAAAGATATAGTACTGTTATATACATAGGATGTACTTACTTTTTACAATTATATACAGTCATATTCCTTTCTATATACGTGGGTTTGGAGGGCGCTGTGCGTTCCAGGCCTCCGCCCACTGTCCTTGTTTGACATCACTTGATCGTTTCGCTGGGTGTTGGGAATTTCTGATTCGGGTTGTTTCTGGTTCTCTGCGATGTCGTTTAATTATTTTTATCGTTCCTCCCGTTACGAGTAACAATGCTCCTGCTATTATTATACCACTGATCCCTATCATCATCCACATTATATGTTTTACGCTCATTTTCTCTGGCTTTTCCTTATTTGTTGATATTGCTTTTGCTTCCGTGCTTTTTCCCTTTCCTCCTTTGTCATTTCCTTTCGTTACTTCTCGTATTCTTGCTATTTCCTCGTTCATACCTTCCTTTGCCATCTTCTGTATTTTTCTATCTCCTCCTCCGAAACATAGTTGTCCTGAGCTTCCTCATCGGTTTTCTTGTGCTTTCCTTCTTCGTCCTTTTCGTCGTTGTATTTTCTTTTCTTTCCTCTCTTCCCCGGGTATCGTCGACATTCTCTTGCTGTATCGTTTCTCCAGATGCATACTGTGTATTCTTTTGGGGGTTGTTGCTGTGTTACATATTGTAGACAGTCTTCCCCCGGTCCTAATCTTGAAATGCAGACTTTGTGTTCTTTTCTTGGCTGAAGTTGCGTTATTACTACCTCACCTCCTTTTTCCAGGTGTACCTCCTTCCCTTTGACTTTCGTTATTCTTTTCCCGTCCCGCTTTCGATATGCTTCTTGTATTCTCACTTCCGTTATCGGTTCTGTATCCTCATTTATTAACACTAGTCTCTGATATGCTCTCGACATACATCTTCCTAGTATGCACCTTTCCTTTAGGCCCCATTCCTCCTTTAAATCCCATTGCTGCTCTTGTGCTTGTTTTTTCCTTTCTTGCTTTAGCTCCTCTTCTTTGTTGTCGTGATTTTCCGCTTCTTTGGTCTCTTTTAATGCTCTAGTCCCTCCATGGGCTATCATGGTTAGGACAATTATCATTAGTATCATATTTGTTTCCATTTTTCTTCGTCCTCTTTTCGACCTTTTCCGTCATTGTCATCGTGTTTATCTCCCCCGCTGTCGTTTAAAATGTCGTCCTCGACATTTATATCGTTCAATAATCTGCGATATGCTGTTAACACTCTGTTCCTTGCTAACTTTGCTTCGAATTCGAACTCTTTTCTACCCGTTGCAGCATGTCTCTTTCTATTCCATTCTTTGACTAATTCTCTCAATTGAAGACGACGATGTTTTCCAATTCTTTGTTGCTCGTTTTGATTTTGCGTGAATGTGAGGTCCTCTCTATTTAATACTATTAAGATAATTTTAGGTGTCCCCCCTTTATTTAATGTATTTTTGACCATCGCGTTTTCGCCGTTCTCATAAAATTCGTTTACGTTTATCGCATATTTATTACTTTGCGGCACTCTCCATGTTAGCAATAATTTTATTGCTTCTAGATTTTTTCGTACCGTATTCCACTGGAATTGGGATGTGTTTTTGCATATATTTTCTACTTCTTCCTTTGTCGCATTTTTGCAGATGAATCTGATCATTTCTAGGTTCGGTTGTATGGTTGCCCAGTCCATTGTGGAATTTCCTTCGTTTGACCTTTCGTCTAATCTTGATCCTGATTGATGCAGTATGTGTAATGTTTTTGGGTGTATTTTCGTTATAGCTGCATACATAATGGCGGTTTCGCCTTGTTCGTTTTTCGTGTTGGTTTCCTCGCCTATCTCTCGGAGGATTCTCATAATCGTTATTGCTCTATTTTCTTTCGCTGCTAGTATTGCCTGTTGTAATGGTGTTCTGGAATCATTTGTTACCATCGTAAATGCTCGAGGCAAGAAGGTTTTGATTTTCCCAATATCTAAACCCGTGGTTTGATCTCTTGCGTACGTATGTACGGCCTTTATTATTTTTGACAATATCGTTTCATCTGGTAACTCTAGCATTTCTTCAACGAATACTTCTTTTGCTTTACGTATTATCGTCTCTTGATCCGAATTTATTGGTCTTACTGTCATGGCGTTACTCGCTGTAGTTTGGTTTGCTTGCGACTCTATTTCTGTTGATATTCCTCTCTTTGTTTTTATTTTCTTTCCGGTTAAATTGTTGATTCGTTCTTCTGCCGTAAGTATTCGAATGATATCTATGTAATTCTCGCGGATGTTGTTCATTATGTCCATCATATATAACACACTTCCCGTTTCCCAATATTTATGTCGTACCTGGTTGGTGAACTGAAATATTGATTTTTCGAATGTGTCAATTCGTTCCTTTAATAACTGTTCATCTTTATGATTTGTGAATTTTATCCCTCGTTTTAACAATTGATTTGGGATTTCGAACAAATGATGTCCTTTCATGGCTTCTTTCATAAGCGTGTTCTCTCCTCTCGTGAATGTTTCGTTTACGTCAATCATGTAATCATTTTTAATGGGATTCCTCCAGGTAATTAATATTCCAGAAATTGTTGTTAATCCTTTATTGATTGCGGTTAATAACCCGTCATACATGTTTCCTACTTCTTTGTTATCCTCGTATGATAATAGTCCTACTAAGATTAGGAATGCTTCAGTGCTCTTTCCTTCGATTGCATGATGTAGTGTGTTTTTCTGATTGTGATCCTGTGTGGTTATTTTTGATCCTGCGTCGAGTAATGCGATTATAATGTCTTTTGTTTTGCCTCTGTTTGCTGCTATCATTAGTGGTGTGTAACCTTGGTTGTTTTCTTGTTCTGTCGATATCTTGCAGTCATGAAATGCTTCTATTGTTTCTAGTATTTGTTCGTTGTTACCTACTTTCATTAGTTTGTGTAATGGGGTGTCTCCGTAGTGATCGGTTATAGTAAATAATATCGGCCATTGACTTTTGACTACTCGTAGTAATGGATGTGTCCTCTCTCTATTTGCATAGTTTTCTACCATTGTCAGCAGACCTCCTAATATTTCGAAGTCTAATCGATCCTTTGCCCATCCGGGTATTTTACTTTTTACCTCCTTTATGATCTTTTCCGCTTCCGATGGTTGGATACCCAATCGTCTAGTTGTGGGTTCTGCGAGTTGCTGCATCATGTTCATTCTGTAGGTTTGAGAACGCGTGGTTAATGTACGACCTTCTGGTTGACTGGTGGCTGTTTTTGGAATTGATTTGCATCGTGCCACGTTTACGTATATCGGCCTGGTGAATGGATTATTTACCAATTTCACTCTGACGTTCGTTTCTCCTACAAATAAGATCTCGTAGGGTCCTTTTCCATTTCGTTGTAACTTTTTTGTGGTTCCTGGAATCAGCTCTGGTGTTTCTATCATTACCCAATCACCTGTTTGAAAGGTATTTTGCTTCACATTTTTCTTTCGATCGTGTAAATCTTTATAGCTTTCCTGGTAGAACTTGATATTTAATCCCGCAGTTTCCCAAATCTCTTGCATTCTCTCCTTGAATTTTGTGACATAATCGTCTATCTCCATATATTGCGATATCGGTGGTTGATATTCCAGGTCCATTGGCATGTTACACTCTCTCCCGTACATTAATTTGAATGGGCTCATTTTTGTTGAGGCATAAATTGACATTCTATAGGCCATGAGACATAGGTTTATATATTCGTCCCAATCTCGTTGGTGACGGTCAACGTAATTTGACAACATTTGGATAAGTGTTCCGTTAAATCTTTCCGTCATCCCGTTTGTTTGGGGGTGATACGGTGATGTTCTCAACTTTGCAATTTTAAAGTAATTGGTCACTTCGCTCATGATCTCACTCATGAAATTTGTGCCTTGATCTGTTAGTATCTGCTTCGGCGTTCCATATCGGCAACATATTTCTTCCACTAAGATTTTCGCGATTGTTTTAGCTTTTTGATCTGGCATGGCGAATGCCTCTGGGAATTTAGTAAGGTAATCCGTAATTACCAAAATATAGACATTTCCTTTATCTGATTCGGGTAATGGCCCAACTACATCCATTGATATCATTGTCATCGGTTCTATTGGTACCGGCATTGGCGTTAAAGGTGCTTTCCATTTTGATCCAGTATTCTTCCGGGTCGCACAAGTTAGACAATTTTTCACCCATTCGGTTACGTCTTCAGTTAACGTAGGCCAAAAATATTTCTGTTTCATTCTCGCTAACGTCTTTTTCGATGACATATGTCCTCCCAATCTCCCATCGTGATATTGCGTTAATAACTCTTTTCGTCGGTTTTCCGGTATACACATTAATCGTTTTTCTCCATCCATTATTAGTAACCAATCTTTATCTATAATGTATCGATGTCGATGTTTATCCATATGTTCCTTTAATTTCTGATCTTTCTCGTACACTTCGGTTTTTCCTGTTTTTACATAATCGATAATTTGTTTTAATTCTGCATCTTCCTGTTGGTCCTTTCGTAGTTGGCAAAAATCTAGGTCCTCCGCTACCATCAAGCATATGCGTTGCATTTCTGAATCTATCAGATCTGGGAAAATAAATCTTGACATACAATCAGCGTTGGCATTTGCCCTTCCTGCTTTAAATTTTATAAATGGAGAGTATTCTTGCAATTGCATGGCCCATCTCATTAGTCTGCTTGACGCTTCTTTATGTTGCCCTAACCACACCAATGGTTGATGGTCTGTGGTTATGCATATTTCGTGCCCCCATAGTAAATATCGGAAGTGTTTGATGGCTTGTATTATAGCCAGTGCTTCTCTTTCTGTTACTGAATAGTTCTTCTCGTGCTTCTTGAATGTTCGACTGTAATATCCGATTACTCTCTCTTTACCTTCGTCGTCTAATTGTCCCAGAATCGCGCCTGCCGCGTACCCGCTTGCATCGGTTGCTAATAGAAATGGCTTCTTAAAATCTGGATGTACGAGGATTGGTGCTTCGATCAATTTATCTCTCAACGTTTCGAATGCCTCTTGTTGTTCCTTTCCCCAAATAAACGAGATATCTTTCTTTACTAGTTCTTGGATTGGTTTTGCAATTCCTGCATAATTTTTGATAAATTTTCGATAGTATCCACATAATCCTAGGAACTCTTGCACTTGCGTAACGGTTTTTGGCGCCGGACATGTTTTTATTTTTTCGATGTTTCTTGGATCTGGCTCTTTTCCTTTGGCTGACACTATATGCCCCAAAAACGTGACTTTTTCCTTGGCCCAATCGCATTTTGAAGGTTTGAGTTTGAGTTTCCATTGTCGTAATCGAATAAATACGTTTCGGATATCCTCCAGATGTTGTTCAAATGTCGCTGAATAGATTAGCAAATCATCAATATATACCATACATTGTTTGATCCCATGAGTAACGAAGTTCATACACCTTTGAAATGATGCGGGTGCATTAGTCAGTCCGAATGGCATTTTCCTGAACTGATATAGGTCTCGTCCCAGCGTGAAGGCGGTCTTCTCTTTGTCCTCATCTTTGACTTTAATCTGCCAGTATCCACTTTTTAAATCTAAAGAAGTAAAATAGGCTGCTCCCTGCAACATGAGTAACATCTCATTAATGTCTGGCAATGGATAGGTATCTCTCTTTGTTACCGCGTTTAATTTTCGATAATCGATACAAAATCGTTGCGTGCCATCTTTCTTTTTCACCATGACCACTGGAAACTGCCAAGGTGAGCAACTTGGTTCGATTACTTTTGCATCTAGCATTTTCTGCACTTCCGCTTCGGCTATTTCCTTTTGCATTTCCGCTAGTTTGTATGGTCTTAATGCAATTGGAGTTTCATCTGTCAGTGGGATTGCATGTAGGGTGACATCACATGTACCCAAATCCAAATCCGAGATGGCGAATATATCTTTATATTCCACTAATAATCGGTGTAATTTTCTCTTTTCGGCAGCTGTTAACAATGTGCTGTCGATTGTCCATAATTCGTCGTCTTTGTTTACCTCGTTGGTCACTTTTGGTAGTTCGATATCGATCATTGGAGTCAATTTTCCCAATCTTTCGTTCTCGTAGATGATTTTATCTTCTTCTTCGAAATTCGTGATGTTGATCGGTATCACTCCTTCTTTATTTATTGTTATTATTTCTCTAGCGAGCGGCAGCTCTCGACGCTTTTCAAATGATTTACTTGGTTCGAAAATAACTTCTCCTTCCAATCCCGTGTCTACTTTTATCTGGCAGATCATCTGTGATTTTGCTGGTACTATTATTTTCTCTGGACATCTGATTATCGCATTCATCTTGCATATTCTGCCGGTTTTATCCTTTAGGCACATAGTGGTTAAGTCGATTACTACTTCTTTTAGTAGTTCCGGCATCAAGTCTGTTCCGATTATGCATGGTACGCTAAGTTTTGGTATTACTGCTAAGTATGTTTCAATTTCATTATCCTGATATCTTAAGGTGGTCCACCATCTTCCGACCACGTCTACGGTTTCTTTACTGCATGCTATGATGTGGATTGTTGTTGATTCGATATCCTTCCAATATCTACTGGGAATTTGATTAATTGCTATTGCTGATACGTTAGCTCCGGTGTCGATCATAGCATTTGTTTCTTTCCCATTTATCTGAATCGTGACTGTTACTGCTGGGCCCCCAGGTGAGCTCATTGTTGCTATCGTTCTGACGTCATCGGCTTGATCTACGCTTTTGGTCCTTCTAGTTGACAGGTAATTCATCCCTGGTTGACTGGGTAATTGTGGATACATATTTTGTGTCATGGTCAAAGCTGCTTGTTGCCCAACGATATCTGGTGGTATATAACTTCCATTAGCTATCCAGGTGTTTGTCTTATCTTTCTCCCAATATGGGGCTGTTTCCATTTGTTTCTCGTTCGTATTTCTGCTTGGATATGGGTATTTATTATTCCCTTCGTCATTGTCATCGCTATCACTGTTGGATGATGGGTTTCTAAATCTCTCGAAGAACTTTGGCTTATTCTTTTTCAATTGTCTTCTTGTTGCTTCATCGTACATGGTTTTCCGAAATCGTCTACCTATTTCCTCGTCTGTTCCTTTAATCTTTGTTAGGATTTTTATCAATCGCTTTATTCGATGAATGTCTTTTGAGTGACCGTGTAATACCATAGTTTTTGCTAAAAATGGTAGGAATCCTACTATCATTTTCCAATTCACCTTCTTTTCTCGCTTGTATATATCGAAACAGGCTAACATTTGTGTCAATATTACTCTGACAATTTGGATTATGAGTATGATTCCCAATATTCCGGCCATCATTTGTCCGAATACCAAGAATCTCCCCCACATTGCTTTCATCATATTTGACGTGGCGTGCTGGAAATGCTCTGGTGATAGTAGTAGTTCATAATTTGGGCCTGATTGAAAATTTGTTCCGCCGGTTATGGTAACCATACTCGATAAGATTGATTCTCGCCTGGCTGGGAAAAGTATGTTTAACCGTGCTGTCTCCAGGTCCGCTGGTGAATACAGACCTCCGTTTGATACGTCTATAGGTTTGAAATCTTGCTCCGTGGCGAGTTCTATTAGTCCAAACTTCTTAGGTTCTTCTACTGGGGCTTTTACTGGTAACATTATCCATTTTCCGTCGGGTCTCTCGTACAATGGTCCATACACATTGGAGCAGTTAAAGGTATTTGGATAGAAACCTAGTGGGTTCATAATTCTGGTGACTGGTTGGACGAATCGATTTTGTCCTTTGTAACGAATTTCTAGCTCATTTGCGCATTTTCCTGGTGGTATTGTGGGTTTTTCCGGCATTCGTGCGAACGTCTTAGTGCACTGGTAGGTATACATCACTTCTCCCACCATTCTACCGAAATGTCCATCTGGTAATGGGAGTGATGGCATTGTATTATCCGGGTGCGTTATTGCGATAGCGAGTTTTGTTTTCAATATCTCTTTATTTAATGAACAATCGTTTTGTATAAGATCGTAGTATACTTTTTGCAAGGTCGTTTGTCCGCGATGAAACAAAAAATCCATTTTATTGTTGGCGTATAGGTACAATTTAACGTCCTCCGTGGCTATCTTTCCCACTGCTCTATCTATTATCTGCCTTGACATGTAGATCCCGGCGTAGTTGGTCTTGTAGACGATACTGTCGCATTTGGTGGTCTCTTTTCCTCTGATGAATCTCATGCCCAAGTCTGGATCGTCTGTGATCAGTGCTGTTGGTGTTTTTTGTGTTGTAAGCCTTTTTTCTTTAGGCGACGGTAGTACTGGTTTTCCATTTCGCATTCTCACTTTTCCATTTCCGTCCTCGTCGTCTTCGTTCTCGTAAATTTCTCCTTTTACTTCATTGAATAGGGCACTTTTTAACAATTGGAGTCGGCATTTTTGAGTGTTAGCTTCATATATTATTGTCGAAACCCCCGTTTTGCATACGTTCTCCTGGGCTCTACAGGCTGGGTTGGTCTTCATTTGATAGTTATTAGCGTCGAATTGTGCTTCGTATTCTTTTAACTCGACTGTATATGACTCGATTACTACTACCCCCGATCTCGCCTCTCCTCTGATCGTATACGTACCTCCGTTACAGGTTCCATCAGTTGATTTTACGCGTCCAGCTACATAAATACTTTGGGTTTTAATCATTCCACTTTGCCCGTGTATTGTTACTCCGTCTCGGATCCTCATGGTTCCGGTCCTAAACAGTTCTTTGCAGTCCTCTCGTTGTATGGGCACTATTTCTTTATCTAATCCAGGTAGTATGATAGTTGAGTATGACTGGTGTCCACAATAATATGCCAACACACGTTTCGATACTACGCATTCCCTGGCCAGTGTCCTGATGAAATCCGATTCTTGATATACGTGATATGAGACCTTTTTATTCACGATTTCTAATTTATTGGGTGACGCTTGTCTACATTCCTCGATGTCTCTCAATGAGTATCTATCCCTCATTACGGAATTATCGCAGTCATAAATCGCGAAACCCGTTGCTCCACTTGTGCATAGCATCCATATCATCATAGTCATCATTAACGAATTTATTGACGCTTTTCTACTAGCTGGATCTTTTGTTGGTAATTCCCATTCTAATTCATTCAGCAACTTTTTCAATCTGACTTGCATTGATCTTTCCTGTTCGGTTTTTCGTGGTGCTTGTATGAGTCTTTTCCATCCTCCAGCATGGATAATATGTGGTTCAATAGTGTTTTCTACGATGGAAACGGTCATTTCCATGTGATTTGCGAACTGTTTATTAGGTATTTTTCTCGCAGCTAGTCCTATTAGATTATACATCAGATAAGTGATTACTACTAGATGGTGTTCGTCATCGTTTGCATTTGTTGTGAGCTGCTCAATCACTCTCTTTGTTTCATCCCAATCTGTTTTGGTGGTTTTCGTTTTTTCTTTGATTAACTTTGGAATTATCCCTGACACGATGTGCCATAGCTGTCTAGCTTCTACGCTGGCTACTTTTCGTTGCCACAAGCGTCTAAGTTGTGGGTTTGTTATTATTAGCATATCTTTTATCAATTCTCGTATCCATTTTTCTCCTCTTTCGATCGTTGGTTGGGCTTCCTTTAGGTCCCATACTATTTTGTCTAACTTTTCCAATCGAACTTGCCCTTGTTCTTGCTTTAATTGTTCCTTAGTTTTGAACTCAGCCTTTTCTCCTTGTCTTTTAGGTCTCCCTTTTGCCCGTTTTTCCATCATCGTTCCAGCTTCTCTGGTATTTTCGTAATTCGGATTTCTTTCGTTATCCGTTCTGGGTAATGAGCTGTCATTATTTCTCAGCCACTCATTCCATTCATCTATTATTTTATCGGTTTGACCCTCTGGGGTTATTCTTGTTGGTTCTCTCTGTTTCTTGAATTGTTCATCTGTTTCCGTTTCCGTCGTATTGTCTATGATTTCTTCGAGGTTTAGTTTCTCCGGTTGTTGATAACTTGTCGACGGTCCACTTGTTGTCCATCTCTCGACTCCCGTCGGCCATCTCACTAATAGCGGCGATCTTTCTCCTGGTTCATCGTCGCTATCTTCTAGGATAATCTCTTCAACCTCTTCGGTTTCATTTGATTTGCTTGGTGCTTTGTTTGGGCTTGGAGTGCTCAAACTACCTTTTGTTGGTTTACCACTTTTGCTTTTCCGTTTTATCGGTTTCCCCAATGTTTCCGCCATTGTTAGCACATTTGTCTCGTCCAATCTCATGGGTGTTATTCCGACGTCTGCATTATCGTCTAGTGATTTCCCTTGTAGTTGTAGGTGGAATGGGGTTTCGTATGCCAATTTCTTTTTTAGTTCTCTAATTTTTGTTGTTGGATGCGCCTCTACTTCCTCGACCGTTTTGTCTGGGTATTTAACTCGAATTCGGTATCTCTCTTGGGTATCTTGTGACCACTCATGATTTCGCCACTTCCCGATGATTTGTTCTAGTTGTTCCGGGTACCATTCGTTGTATTGCCGGTATTCTTCTATAGTTTTTACTATCTCTCTCAGATACTGGATATTATCCGATATTTTTAAAATGAAGTTAGCCAGTGCTAGTACTTGTCGTTTTTGATTTTTCGCTCCCTTTGTCAGGATATCACCTAATTGTTTGTATCTTTCCTTCTCTTCTCGTTCTCTTGCTTCTGTCGCTTCCTCGCCGTCCATATCGGCATATTCGCGTTCCTTCTTTCTCATTGCATGAATATGTCTCGCTTCATTTTCGCTTTCCGATGTGACGTCCGTCTCGCTTTCATCGTCTGATGTCTGTCCCCTTGTTTCCTCTTCATATTCTGGAGGTTCCTCTTCTTCTTCCTCCGATTCACTTTCTGTCTCACCAATGTCTGTTTCTACAAATACTCCTTTCCGGATTTCCCATTCCTTATTTTCTGCATTCCACACTCTTTCCCATGGGGTTCGTCTACAGGATCTGGTACTTAGTTTCGTTATTTTTCCTTGTAGCTCTTTTTCTTTCAGCCATTGTTGGTGGATTTCAATTATTTCTACCGATTTTTGATATAACGTCTTCATCCGATCCCGTATTTCCTTTTGATAGGTTATATCCCTTGTTCGGAATTCATCCATTGGTACTATTCTGATCATTTGATGATCGTCCCACATGCCCATTTCACTCAACGAAGTGTCATCCTCGGCTCGTAGTATTATTTTATCGTACATCATGACTACATCATCTATCATACCATCATCACTCTCCCGTTGCACCTTTTCCGTTATTTCTTGGTTTATTTTTGATACCAAGTTGTCCACCGTATTCTGATTACTCATTTTTATACGTCGTTTTTCCTCATTTGGCAACCATATTGTTACTTCCAATTTCCTCGGTTGCGTTTCTTTTAACCGCCCATATTTGTGGATTAAATTGACGGTTCTCCAATCGCTCATCCTGAATAGTTCCGTATCGCGCAATCTGCTCATTAGTTCATGCATCTCCGGGGTTCGTCTGGCTATGAGTAAGTCCCAGTTATCTTCCACTTGTTCTTGGATTTGTTTGATGAGTTTATCCAGATTCCGTCTCAAAGTACATTGTTTTATTTGTTCTAATTTCAGTTTGATGTTAAAATCGTATTCGGCCTTGGCGTCTTTTGCCCATTCATAGGTGTTGGCGGTTTGCTTTTCTTTATGCAGTTTTAATATTTGTGTTTCTCCTGGCCATATCAGTGCATCTACCAAGTGCATATCCGGTTTAATTTGCTCTCCTTGATATTGATATAGGTACTCCTTTTTCCTCGAGCTACCTAAATGTTCTCGTATCCAGTCAAAGAGTTCGTCGGTGACGGTATTTTTAATCCATATTCTTTCGAGCCCTTTACTCGTTCCGATTTTTATTACATACCGCGTGGTATCGGCTTGTTTCATTTTCTCCATATACTTTTTTATTATCAACTTTTCCTCGCTTGGTATTAAGTCTCTCTCGTTTCTTTCTAATTTCATCACTTTCTGTATGAATCGTCTAAATGGTATTACATCGATGAACTCTTGGTTCCTCACTACTACTGGGAGTATTTCAGCTACTCGTTTTATCGTTTCCTCTCTTTCTTTTCTCAATTTTATTTCGATATCCTCGTCCTCACTTTCACTGGTTATCTCGCTTTCACTTTCGCTTTCCTCCTTCTCGATTGTCTCCTTTGGGGGTTCGCTAGCTTCTTTTAGCTGTAGTATTTCTCCACCCAAACTGCTCACATAATCTTCGTCTGATGACGACGTAGCTTTTGTCCTTTTCATCATGTTGATTCGTAAATTTTTCATCCTTGGTACTCTTTTTAATTGCTTGTTCTCGAATATCGTTGTTTCTTCGGATTCCAATTCTTGTAACATTTCGTGGCTTATTTGACTGGTTTGTTCTTTATTTTTGTTGTTTTCATCTTTTACCTCCGTTTTCACTTTGTCATGTTCTTTTTCGATTTTATCTTTTATCTTTTTCCAGAATATTTTCTGAATTCTTTGGTTTCCTTTCAGTACCGTTGTTGAGTTTTCTGGTCGAATTTCTGTTGTTGTTTCTTTCACTTTTTCTGGTTCAGTTATGGGTACTCTTCTTGGGTTTTTCCCATAGTTGTAACCATATTGATCTTTCATATCTTTTACTAGTTTCAACATATTTATTCGAAATGGTTGTTCTTGTCATTGTTGGTTGCGTTCTTGCTTTATTCTCTCTTCCTCAGCCTGCAATCGTTGCCATTCTTGTACATGTTGATGTACTTCATAATTGTTGAGATTTTCGGTGCTCCTCATCATACGTATATTCTGAGTTTGTTGTGGTGCTGGTTCTTGTCTTGGTCTCATCATTTGTTGCATCATCTGTTTCATTTGCGAGATTTCCTGCATAACGTTCATTTGTTTTCCTTCACTGGGGTTACTTGGTCGTTGCGGATTTGGGGTATAATTATTACTTCGCTGTGGCGGTCGTTGTTGTTGGCCCCTTTCTCGACATTCTCTCGAGATATGGCCTGGTTGTCCGCAGTTAAAACATCCTCTCGTTTGGCATATATTCTCCGTATGCCCCCGTCGTCCGCAACGATTACAATTGGCATTTCTATAACAATCTCTGTCCCAATGTCCTGATTTACCGCATGTTCGGCATTGTTTGTTATCATTCATATTTCGTCGATTATTAAAATTGTTCCCATTGTTTAGGTTGTTGCGGTCACCATTAGTTCCATTTGATCGTCCTTGTGGTGGTTTGAAAATTTGATGCGCTCCGGGTATGAATTGATTCATTTTTGGTTCTTGGTTATTATTATCTCCATTATCTGTTTTTACTATGGCTGTCGCTATCCTCCCTTCCTCTTGCATAATATTCATTTGAGCTGGGAGGTGGAGCTCGCATCTCGTAGCCCAATCTATGGCTTCCTCTAACGTTTTACACATTTGACAACCTACTGAGGCTCTTACCTCCTCTCGGCGTAGTCCTTCTATAAAATAGCCGATCAAATTTTCCTCTGGTAATTTCCCATTCATTGCTTTCTTTGCTAATCTCCGCAATTCACTTGCATATAATGTTATTGATTCATTGGCTCTCTGTTTTCTATTGGCTAGTTCGCCGAGTGCTTGATTTATCGGCTTGCTCGCTCCGAAAGTTTTCTTCAGGAATGTTTTGATATCATCCCAGGTATCTAATTTCGTATCTCTCTCTTTAGCTTCTAAATATACTTCTAACGCGCTATCGCACAAGAACAATGGCATTCTTTTACTAACTGCTTCGGCGGTCCATCCACACACCGTGATATAAACTTCAAAATTGGTTATAAACGTTGCTAACTTGTTTGCATTTCCATTGAACGGTTCCCCTCTGAACTTCTCTTTGTACTCGTCAGTTTTTACCACATTCGTCATGATTGGTTTTTGAAACTCTATTATTTCTTTTAAATTTTCCAGCGACGTAGTTAAACTATGGACGGATAGTTCTTCTGTTGACCCGGTTAGATTGTTCGTTATATCGGATAGGCTTTCTCTGCTTCTAGATCGACTGGGCGTATGTCCGGCTGTGGGGTTTTCTTGGTCGTATATCGGTGTTTTGTGGGTTCTTTTTGCTCCTTGTGATATTCCTCTCTGATGCCTAAATGATCGTCCTCTTTTGAGTTGGTCTAATTCGTCTCCTGAAAATAATACGTCCCCTGGCTTACTTGAAGATCTAAGGTTGGGTTTATCCGTGGTTCTTTCTTGCTCTTTTCTGTCTTTTCACGTGGATTTTCTACGGTTGGCGACCGCTGAATTGGTCAAGTTTGGTTCTGATAGTGTTTCCTTCAAGGAATATTCCGCGTAGTTTCTCGGCTGATTTCCGGAGGAGATATCTGAGTCCTTGATTGACTTCTGCTAATACGTCGATACTAAGTATTTCGATAATTCCGTCGTAGATAAGGATGTCGTTGTCGTCCTCCGCGTTCGGATGGGTTTATTTTCCTTTGTGCGGGTTCTGAATCGCTTTTGCTGGATTGTCTGTATATCTTCTCTGGATTCTTTCTGAGCTGGTTCTGGATTGTCTTGGTTGGATTGATATCTACAATGAAAAAATGATATCGTGTTGCATTTGCTTACACGAATCAATCATTCCTTTTTGCCACATTCAAGCACAGACACCGTTTTAGGGCCTCTGTTATGCTTCTCTTCTTTCCCCCATATACTCCTTCGTGGAATATAATTACCCATCAACCCATAGTTTTCGTCGATTTTAAATTATCTATTTGGGGTAGTAACAATTATCTATATAGTCGTATCAATTATCTATAGTTATCATTTATAATATCGATAGGTCGTTGTCGGTCACTGCTTATCACCCCCCATATTTCCCTTAATCCTTTTACGCGGTTCCGCTTATTCATTTAATCCTTCATCTCTATTTCCCCTTACTCGGTTCTACTCTGGAACCAAAAATCAAATTGGTTTATCTGGTTTAAACCCCAAAAAAAAATCTGTAGAACTCTGTCTACTCACCTGGGATCCCCTTCTAATTAATTAATTACTTTCCTCTTTTACTCATCATTTATCTCTACTTATTCTTTGTTTCTATTATCTTCTAATTCGTTTTCCTTTTCCGTTTCTCCTTCTTCACTAAACGAATTTTACTATCATCCTTTACGAGCTCGTTTAATCCTCTCTATATTCAAATTTTCGTATCTAAATTCTACTGGTTTCTAGCTAGCTTTGTCATTCTATCTCATTATTAGCTTGTATACTATCATATCATGTTTCTAGGCCTTTACGACTGGCTGGCACTTTTCAACAGCTCAATCTTCATTATCCTGACCGGTTGGACTATTCAACAACTCGATCTTATGACTGGCTGGCACTATTCAACAGCTCAATCTTCTTCTCCTGACCGGTTGGACTATTCGACAACTCGATCTTACGACTGGCTGGCACTATTCAACAGCTCAATCTGCTTCCCTGACCGGTTGGACTATTCGACAACTCGATCTTACGACTGGCTGGCACTATTCAACAGCTCAATCTGCTTCCCTGACCGGTTGGACTATTCGACAACTCGATCTTACGACTGGCTGGCACTATTCAACAGCTCAATCTTCTTCTCCTGACCGGTTGGACTATTCGACAACTCGATCTTACGACTGGCTGGCACTATTCAACAGCTCAATCTTCTTCTCCTGACCGGTTGGACTATTCGACAACTCAATCTTAATATCTCCGAACTAGCTGGATTTTTCACAGCTCAGTTTTCATTTTCTTTGACCGGCTGGATTATTCGACAGCTCGGCTTTAATATTCTCCCCTCTGCATGCTGCTACTTCTCTTTTCCTTCTTACTCTAGATTACCATTTTCTCTATCTACTTTTAATTTGTCGACCTAACCTTTACCGCTTGGAAGTGTTTCCCCTTTCCCCCCTTGCTCAAAACGTACGACGATCGCGATGGTCTACTTCTACATTGGCATGGTGATCAGTCATGCCGTAGAAACTTCCCATCATATGCGATGGTACCTCGCCCTACGCTTCTTACCTGGGTTGATCAGTTATCCCCTCCCAATGGGTTCTTGTAATAAAACGTACCGCCCGAAGGTGGCTCGGTTTGTATCCCTATAGCCTATATCGGGACTAGTTCCACGTTAATTCAACTCTCTCTTCATCTGATTCCGTTAAAAGAATAAATTATTATAAACACGCAAATACTTCCTTCATCATACAAACTTTATTAATCTTAAACATAAAACTTTTTAAAGGCGAATTTATTATCATAAACATTAAGATTGAACCATTAACAGTACGTGTTACTTCAACGATTTCATGCATTCTTATTCAAACATCTTACACTTGCTGTTACATCGTTGGTCGTTTCACTCGCCATAATAGACCATATGGGTCTCTTTTATTTCATATCGGCACGTCGTGCATCGTTTTAAGTCTTTTACACACTCTTCACAGTGACTGAGGTGTCCGCATGGCAAGAATAATACGCGAATAGGACGGAGTTTGCAGGCCATACAAGTTCGTAATTGGTTAACTTTTTCATGTATTTTTTGTTCGATTGTATCTTGTATTGCATTTAATGAATCTTTTATACGCTGATAATCGAGGTTTAATGTTGGGTGGTTCAATCTCTCTTGGTACCATTGATACACGGTTTCGGGGTTTATTTTCCCATCTGGGCGACTTAGGCCCGTGGCTAATATCATGTGATTCGGTACGACTGGTGTTTGTCCGATTGCTTGTAGTAATATCATGTTGATTCTTTCTCTTTTTTGCGTCAGTGTTGTTAAGGGGTCGTTTTCTATATCGATAAACCTGAGCAATTGTTGAATTTGGTTTGCGAATTCTGTCATAGCTATTGGAAAAGTAATGTGTTAATAATATGTAGTTAATTAATAGTTAATTTGTTGATTGGTTTCCTTAATCATTTTTAATTATTTAATTTGACTACTTTATCTACTTTATTTATTTATATACCTTTCATTTTTCTATTATCGATTTTCTCTACTTGGTTCCTAATATAATTTAATAATCAATAGTCAATTTGCACGTTTTCGTTAACATCAAAATTTAGTTGCAAACAGTGAAGCTCTCAGTTTTCGATTTTATGCCCACGTGGATTTGGTAATTTATTTTTTATTGTTGTAGTAATTTACGAGATGATTTAATTAATATGCAATAACATTTCTAGTTAAATTTTCTTTTGTTATTTTCTTAAATTGATCAAACAATGGTTGGTCAAGAACAGATGATCGATGTAATAAATCCCTTTAATTTTGTATGAAAATCTCGGTGAATTTTGCATTCGTTAATGGAAATTTCGATCGACTAATCCCGGCGAATTCACGCTATTCGACAATATCCCATGATACATCCCGGTCAAGCTTACACTAGTCAATGGAATTTTCAATCTAAATCCCGGCTGAGCCCCCAAAATTATGTTGGGGTCGCACCTCGGCTGACCATTCTACAGTATTGGCTAGTCTAAGGGTTGATTGCCCTCTCACATAAAACGTGTCTCCACCTTGTCGGCCTGGAGTGAAACCCCACATAACTTTCTTCCAACATAGTGCCCGTGAATTGCTTCACGTTGGTACTGCACTATGCAGGCGAGACGCCAGCAAGCAGGTGAGCTTCTGCCTTAAAACTACTCCTTGCTGAGGCCTCGACTTCCCATTTACGACTGCCGATAGAAGGGCTTACGTCCATCTCATTTCATCACCGGCTATCAGGATTTTCGCGGAAAAACAAGTGGGAGGTTATTCATTAGCCCACGACGACTCTTTGTTCAACCTATTTTATCAACATTGGATTAGTCGCAAATGACAAACATGTAAGACAACCAGATTTATTAATTTCGACATTAAGCTACAAGGAATTTGGCTATACATATCATGAATGTTTATCGAAAATAAACGAAAACCATCACTACAAATGTGGTCCGACTTCTCGACAAGCTTCGGGGATGCCACTGTGATCTTCTCATTTTCCCCATTCGGTGTCGGCGAGCAACTCATCGAGGTCGAAGAATTCGGAGGCGTTTTCCTCCCATGTCACGCCAGTGGCGGAAATAATGCGCGCTGGGGGTCCTACTGTNAGTTCGGTCAGTGATGCTTGTTGTCGCTCTAGGTGTACCTGTGAAGTGTTTAGAATTAACGGTGAATTGTTTAGACTCTATCTTACCTGTGAAGTGTTTAGAATTAACGGTGAATTTATGATTTTTGCGCTGGTTTATATATAAAATTTTGATGTATGCGGACCAATCAAAATTGAGTACCGCCTATTTCTATTAATTTAATATAATTTTATTGTTTTTCCGTTATTTTTCTTATTTTCTTTATTTTTTACTATGTTTTCTTATTTATTTCCTTAATTTCCTTATTATTTCTTGAATTCCTCTTTATTTATTTGTCAACTTGTTGTTTTATTTTTATCTTTTCTTAATTTTATTTTTTGTTTTAATTCTTAGGTCTTAATTATTATTTTCCTTATATCTTATTCTGTTTTATTTCCGTTTTCATTTATTTTATTTTTATTTCCCTTAATGTTTTGCTTTCCTACTTTCTTATTCTTTTTAACGATTACATGTTCGCCTCAGCCCAACATACTTATAGAGTTTAATTACCAATATTATAAAATGTAACTAACGATGAAAAAAGTAATGAAAACTATTACGAGTTTTCAATAATATAAAATAGAACGCTAAAATAAATTATTAAAAAGATTTATTCATCACTTAATAAAACATCGTCGTCATACTCAATATTATTATTTTCAATTTCTGTTGTCTTTTCGCCGTTTGCCCATTTTTAGAACTTTTTCCAGATTCTTGATGTTTTCATCGTACATCTTTCTCTCATTCTCGAGTTTTTTGTTCTTTCCGGCTAGCACTATGTTCCTCTGCTCTAGTGCTCCTTTATAGCCGTTGTTGTCTCGCTCCAGGTCTGCTACCTTGTTTACTAACTCCACGATCCTTCCTGACTGTTGTAGGATCATTTCCTCCATGGCAGCGTTTTCTCGTTCCTTTATTGTTATTTTCATCGCCAGGTGCCTCTCAAATTCCTTGGCATTGGTCTGCCATGTTTGACTGCGGGCGACGATTTTTCTGAGCCTTCTCAGCTCTTCTCTTTGATCTAAATTTTCCTCCCATTTTCCTTGTTTGCATTCATATTCCAGTCGCTGTGGTAATTCTCTCATTTTCTTCTTTATCTCTCTGTTCTGTCGCTTCCATTTCCTGGCTTCTGCCAATAGTTGGTTGGTTTTCCTCTTCTTCTTTTGTTTTTCTATTTCTCGTTTTTTATTTTCGTCGGTTAACCTTTTCCTCGACTCCTGCACTAGTTGTTTCAAGTAGTGGCCGTGTGCCTCCTGTCAAATGCTTTCCAATGCCGACCAATTGGCTGCTCTTTTACAGGCCTCTGTCTCTGCTCTTAGATTCTGTACCAACCACTGGAATTGATGGTTCTCCCATTCTCTTGCTTCCTCAATATAATTCAGGGTCCGATTCGCTAGTTGTATCATTACTTTGGCCCATTTTTCTTTGTGTATTTTATTGATTTTTGTTTCATTGTTTGAGGCTTCAGTTCTTTCTTGTGTCATTTTATCTAAATAACGATATTATTAACTTGACGTAGCATATTTTACATTATTTATGGCTTATAATTTGTTATTGATGGATTGATTTAGCATTTTTCGCTTAAGTTTATCATTATTATTTTTGGGGTGTCATATTTATTAAATTACAAGGGTTATGTAAATACAAAGTCATTTTATTATTATTATTATTATTATTATTATTATTATTATTATTATTATTATTATTATTATTATTATTATTATTATTAATATTATTATTATTATTATTATTATTATTATTATTATTATTATTATTATTATTATTATTATTATTATTATTATTATTATCATGTATTTGCATGCTGACTGCAACATACACAAAAACATACCATATTACTTTTTCCATCATTAGATACTTATAGAGTTTAATTACCAATATTTTAAAATGTAACTAACGATGAAAAAATTAATGAAAACTATAACGAGTTTTCAATAATATAAAATAGAACGCTAAAATAAATTATTAAAAAGATTTATTCATCACTTAATAAAACATCGTCGTCATACTCAATATTATTATTTTCAATTTCTGTTGTCTTTTCGCCGTTTGCCCGTTTTTAGAACTTTTTCCAGATTCTTGATGTTTTCATCGTACATCTTTCTCTCATTCTCGAGTTTTTTGTTCTTTCCGGCTAGCACTATGTTCCTCTGCTCTAGTGCTCCTTTATAGCCGTTGTTGTCTCGCTCCAGGTCTGCTACCTTGTTTACTAACTCCACGATCCTTCCTGACTGTTGTAGGATCATTTTCTCCATGGCAGCGTTTTCTCGTTCCTTTATTGTTATTTTCATCGCCAGGTGCCTCTCAAATTCCTTGGCATTGGTCTGCCATGTTTGACTGCGGGCGACGATTTTTCTGAGCCTTCTCAGCTCTTCTCTTTGATCTAAATTTTCCTCCCATTTTCCTTGTTTGCCTTCATATTCCAGTCGCTGTGGTAATTCTCTCATTTCCTTCTTTATCTCTCTGTTCTGTCGCTTCCATTTCCTGGCTTCTGCCAATAGTTGGTTGGTTTTCCTCTTCTTTTGTTTTTTTATTTCTCGTTTTTTATTTTCGTCGGTTAACCATTTCCTCGACTCCTGCACTAGTTGTTTCAAGTAGTGGCCGTGTACCTCCTGTCGAATGCTTTCCAATGCCGACCAATTGGCTGCTCTTTTACAGGCCTCTGTCTCTGCTCTTAGATTCTGTACCAACCACTGGAATTGATGGTTCTCCCATTCTCTTGCTTCCTCAATATAATTCAGGGTCCGATTCGCTAGTTGTATCATTACTTTGGCCCATTTTTCTTTGTGTATTTTATTGATTTTTGTTTCATTGTTTGGGGCTTCAGTTCTTTCTTGTGTCATTTTATCTAAATAACGATATTATTAACTTGACGTAGTATATTTTACATTATTTATGGCTTATAATTTGTTATTGATGGATTGATTTAGCATTTTTCGCTTAAGTTTATCATTATTATTTTTTGGGTGTCATATTTATTAAATTACAAGGGTTATGTAAATACAAAGTCATTTTATTATTATTATTATTATTATTATTATTATTATTATTAATATAATTTTTATTTTTATTATTATTAATATTTTCAAAGAATTATTATTATTATTATTATTATTATTATTATTATTATTATTATTATTATTATTATTATTATTATTATTATTATTATTATTATTATTATTATTATTATTATTATTATTATTATTATCATGTATTTGCATGCTGACTGCAACATACACAAAAACATACCATATTACTTTTTCTATCATTAGATACTTATAGAGTTTAATTACCAATATTATAAAATGTAACTAACGATGAAAAAAGTAATGAAAACTATAACGAATTTTCAATAATATAAAATAGAACGCTAAAATAAATTATTAAAAAGATTTATTCATCACTTAATAAAACATCGTCGTCATACTCAATATTATTATTTTCAATTTCTGTTGTCTTTTCGCCGTTTGCCCATTTTTAGAACTTTTTCCAGATTCTTGATGTTTTCATCGTACATCTTTCTCTCATTCTCGAGTTTTTTGTTCTTTCCGGCTAGCACTATGTTCCTCTGCTCAAGTGCTCCTTTATAGCCGTTGTTGTCTCGCTCCAGGTCTGCTACCTTGTTTACTAACTCCACGATCCTTCCTGACTGTTGTAGGATCATTTCCTCCATGGCAGCGTTTTCTCGTTCCTTTATTGTTATTTTCATCGCCAGGTGCCTCTCAAATTCCTTGGCATTGGTCTGCCATGTTTGACTGCGGGCGACGATTTTTCTGAGCCTTCTCAGCTCTTCTCTTTGATCTAAATTTTCCTCCCATTTTCCTTGTTTGCCTTCATATTCCAGTCGCTGTGGTAATTCTCTCATTTCCTTCTTTATCTCTCTGTTCTGTCGCTTCCATTTCCTGGCTTCTGCCAATAGTTGGTTGGTTTTCCTCTTCTCCTTTTGTTTTTCTATTTCTCGTTTTTTATTTTCGTCGGTTAACCTTTTCCTCGACTCCTGCACTAGTTGTTTCAAGTAGTGGCCGTGTGCCTCCTGTCGAATGCTTTCCAATGCCGACCAATTGGCTGCTCTTTTACAGGCCTCTGTCTCTGCTCTTAGATTCTGTACCAACCACTGGAATTGATGGTTCTCCCATTCTCTTGCTTTCTCAATATAATTCAGGGTCCGATTCGCTAGTTGTATCATTACTTTGGCCCATTTTTCTTTGTGTATTTTATTGATTTTTGTTTCATTGTTTGGGGCTTCAGTTCTTTCTTGTGTCATTTTATCTAAATAACGATATTATTAACTTGACGTAGCATATTTTACATTATTTATGGCTTATAATTTGTTATTGATGGATTGATTTAGCATTTTTCGCTTAAGTTTATCATTATTATTTTTGGGGTGTCATATTTATTAAATTACAAGGGTTATGTAAATACAAAGTCATTTTATTATTATTATTATTATTATTATTATTATTATTATTATTATTATTATTATTATTAATATTATTATTATTATTATTATTATTATTATTATTATTATTATTATTATTATTATTATTATTATTATTATTATTATTATTATTATTATTATTATTATTATCATGTATTTGCATGCTGACTGCAACATACACAAAAACATACCATATTACTTTTTCCATCATTAGATACTTATAGAGTTTAATTACCAATATTATAAAATGTAACTAACGATGAAAAAAGTAATGAAAACTATAACGAGTTTTCAATAATATAAAATAGAACGCTAAAATAAATTATTAAAAAGATTTATTCATCACTTAATAAAACATCGTCGTCATACTCAATATTATTATTTTCAATTTCTGTTGTCTTTTCGCCGTTTGCCCATTTTTAGAACTTTTTCCAGATTCTTGATGTTTTCATCGTACATCTTTCTCTCATTCTCGAGTTTTTTGTTCTTTCCGGCTAGCACTATGTTCCTCTGCTCAAGTGCTCCTTTATAGCCGTTGTTGTCTCGCTCCAGGTCTGCTACCTTGTTTACTAACTCCACGATCCTTCCTGACTGTTGTAGGATCATTTCCTCCATGGCAGCGTTTTCTCGTTCCTTTATTGTTATTTTCATCGCCAGGTGCCTCTCAAATTCCTTGGCATTGGTCTGCCATGTTTGACTGCGGGCGACGATTTTTCTGAGCCTTCTCAGCTCTTCTCTTTGATCTAAATTTTCCTCCCATTTTCCTTGTTTGCCTTCATATTCCAGTCGCTGTGGTAATTCTCTCATTTCCTTCTTTATCTCTCTGTTCTGTCGCTTCCATTTCCTGGCTTCTGCCAATAGTTGGTTGGTTTTCCTCTTCTCCTTTTGTTTTTCTATTTCTCGTTTTTTATTTTCGTCGGTTAACCTTTTCCTCGACTCCTGCACTAGTTGTTTCAAGTAGTGGCCGTGTGCCTCCTGTCGAATGCTTTCCAATGCCGACCAATTGGCTGCTCTTTTACAGGCCTCTGTCTCTGCTCTTAGATTCTGTACCAACCACTGGAATTGATGGTTCTCCCATTCTCTTGCTTCCTCAATATAATTCAGGGTCCGATTCGCTAGTTGTATCATTACTTTGGCCCATTTTTCTTTGTGTATTTTATTGATTTTTGTTTCATTGTTTGGGGCTTCAGTTCTTTCTTGTGTCATTTTATCTAAATAACGATATTATTAACTTGACGTAGCATATTTTACATTATTTATGGCTTATAATTTGTTATTGATGGATTGATTTAGCATTTTTCGCTTAAGTTTATCATTATTATTTTTGGGGTGTCATATTTATTAAATTACAAGGGTTATGTAAATACAAAGTCATTTTATTATTATTATTATTATTATTATTATTATTATTATTATTATTATTATTATTATTATTATTATTATTATTATTATTATTATTATTATTAATATTATTATTATTATTATTATTATTATTATTATTATTATTATTATTATTATTATTATTATTATTATTATTATTATTATTATTATTATTATTATCATGTATTTGCATGCTGACTGCAACATACACAAAAACATACCATATTACTTTTTCCATCATTAGATACTTATAGAGTTTAATTACCAATATTATAAAATGTAACTAACGATGAAAAAAGTAATGGAAACTATTACGAGTTTTCAATAATATAAAATAGAACGCTTAAATAAATTATTAAAAAGATTTATTCATCACTTAATAAAACATCGTCGTCATACTCAATATTATTATTTTCAATTTCTGTTGTCTTTTCGCCGTTTGCCCATTTTAGAACTTTTTCCAGATTCTTGATGTTTTCATCGTACATCTTTCTCTCATTCTCGAGTTTTTTGTTCTTTCCGGCTAGCACTATGTTCCTCTGCTCTAGTGCTCCTTTATAGCCGTTGTTGTCTCGCTCCAGGTCTGCTACCTTGTTTACTACTCCACGATCCTTCCTGACTGTTGTAGGATCATTTCCTCCATGGCAGCGTTTTCTCGTTCCTTTATTGTTATTTTCATCGCCAGGTGCCTCTCAAATTCCTTGGCATTGGTCTGCCATGTTTGACTGCGGGCGACGATTTTTCTGAGCCTTCTCAGCTCTTCTCTTTGATCTAAATTTTCCTCCCATTTTCCTTGTTTGCATTCATATTCCAGTCGCTGTGGTAATTCTCTCATTTTCTTCTTTATCTCTCTGTTCTGTCGGTTCCATTTCCTGGCTTCTGCCAATAGTTGGTTGGTTTTCCTCTTCTTCTTTTGCTTTTCTATTTCTCGTTTTTTATTTTCGTCGGTTAACCTTTTCCTCGACTCCTGCACTAGTTGTTTCAAGTTGTGGCCGTGTGCCTCCTGTCGAATGCTTTCCGATGCCGACCAATTGGCTGCTCTTTTACAGGCCTTTGTCTCTGCTCTTAGATTCTGTACCAACCACTGGAATTGATGGTTCTCCCATTCTCTTGCTTCCTCAATATAATTCAGGGTCCGATTCGCTAGTTGTATCATTACTTTGGCCCATTTTTCTTTGTGTATTTTATTGATTTTTGTTTCATTGTTTGGGGCTTCAGTTCTTTCTTGTGTCATTTTATCTAAATAACGATATTATTAACTTGACGTAGCATATTTTACATTATTTATGGCTTATAATTTGTTATTGATGGATTGATTTAGCATTTTTCGCTTAAGTTTATCATTATTATTTTTGGGGTGTCATATTTATTAAATTACAAGGGTTATGTAAATACAAAGTCATTTTATTATTATTATTATTATTATTATTATTATTATTATTATTATTATTAATATTATTATTATTATTATTATTATTATATTATTATTATTATTATTATTATTATTATTATTATTATCATGTATTTGCATGCTGACTGCAACATACACAAAAACATACCATATTACTTTTTCCATCATTAGATACTTATAGAGTTTAATTACCAATATTATAAAATGTAACTAACGATGAAAAAAGTAATGGAAACTATTACGAGTTTTCAATAATATAAAATAGAACGCTTAAATAAATTATTAAAAAGATTTATTCATCACTTAATAAAACATCGTCGTCATACTCAATATTATTATTTTCAATTTCTGTTGTCTTTTCGCCGTTTGCCCATTTTTAGAACTTTTTCCAGATTCTTGATGTTTTCATCGTACATCTTTCTCTCATTCTCGAGTTTTTTGTTCTTTCCGGCTAGCACTATGTTCCTCTGCTCTAGTGCTCCTTTATAGCCGTTGTTGTCTCGCTCCAGGTCTGCTACCTTGTTTACTAACTCCACGATCCTTCCTGACTGTTGTAGGATCATTTCCTCCATGGCAGCGTTTTCTCGTTCCTTTATTGTTATTTTCATCGCCAGGTGCCTCTCAAATTCCTTGGCATTGGTCTGCCATGTTTGACTGCGGGCGACGATTTTTCTGAGCCTTCTCAGCTCTTCTCTTTGATCTAAATTTTCCTCCCATTTTCCTTGTTTGCATTCATATTCCAGTCGCTGTGGTAATTCTCTCATTTTCTTCTTTATCTCTCTGTTCTGTCGGTTCCATTTCCTGGCTTCTGCCAATAGTTGGTTGGTTTTCCTCTTCTTCTTTTGCTTTTCTATTTCTCGTTTTTTATTTTCGTCGGTTAACCTTTTCCTCGACTCCTGCACTAGTTGTTTCAAGTTGTGGCCGTGTGCCTCCTGTCGAATGCTTTCCGATGCCGACCAATTGGCTGCTCTTTTACAGGCCTTTGTCTCTGCTCTTAGATTCTGTACCAACCACTGGAATTGATGGTTCTCCCATTCTCTTGCTTCCTCAATATAATTCAGGGTCCGATTCGCTAGTTATATCATTACTTTGGCCCATTTTTCTTTGTGTATTTTATTGATTTTTGTTTCATTGTTTGGGGCTTCAGTTCTTTCTTGTGTCATTTTATCTAAATAACGATATTATTAACTTGACGTAGCATATTTTACATTATTTATGGCTTATAATTTGTTATTGATGGATTGATTTAGCATTTTTCGCTTAAGTTTATCATTATTATTTTTGGGGTGTCATATTTATTAAATTACAAGGGTTATGTAAATACAAAGTCATTTTATTATTATTATTATTATTATTATTATTATTATTATTATTATTATTAATATTATTATTATTATTATTATTATTATTATTATTATTATTATTATTATTATTATTATTATTATTATTATTATTATCATGTATTTGCATGCTGACTGCAACATACACAAAAACATACCATATTACTTTTTCCATCATTAGATACTTATAGAGTTTAATTACCAATATTATAAAATGTAACTAACGATGAAAAAAGTAATGGAAACTATTACGAGTTTTCAATAATATAAAATAGAACGCTTAAATAAATTATTAAAAAGATTTATTCATCACTTAATAAAACATCGTCGTCATACTCAATATTATTATTTTCAATTTCTGTTGTCTTTTCGCCGTTTGCCCATTTTTAGAACTTTTTCCAGATTCTTGATGTTTTCATCGTACATCTTTCTCTCATTCTCGAGTTTTTTGTTCTTTCCGGCTAGCACTATGTTCCTCTGCTCTAGTGCTCCTTTATAGCCGTTGTTGTCTCGCTCCAGGTCTGCTACCTTGTTTACTAACTCCACGATCCTTCCTGACTGTTGTAGGATCATTTCCTCCATGGCAGCGTTTTCTCGTTCCTTTATTGTTATTTTCATCGCCAGGTGCCTCTCAAATTCCTTGGCATTGGTCTGCCATGTTTGACTGCGGGCGACGATTTTTCTGAGCCTTCTCAGCTCTTCTCTTTGATCTAAATTTTCCTCCCATTTTCCTTGTTTGCATTCATATTCCAGTCGCTGTGGTAATTCTCTCATTTTCTTCTTTATCTCTCTGTTCTGTCGGTTCCATTTCCTGGCTTCTGCCAATAGTTGGTTGGTTTTCCTCTTCTTCTTTTGCTTTTCTATTTCTCGTTTTTTATTTTCGTCGGTTAACCTTTTCCTCGACTCCTGCACTAGTTGTTTCAAGTTGTGGCCGTGTGCCTCCTGTCGAATGCTTTCCGATGCCGACCAATTGGCTGCTCTTTTACAGGCCTTTGTCTCTGCTCTTAGATTCTGTACCAACCACTGGAATTGATGGTTCTCCCATTCTCTTGCTTCCTCAATATAATTCAGGGTCCGATTCGCTAGTTGTATCATTACTTTGGCCCATTTTTCTTTGTGTATTTTATTGATTTTTGTTTCATTGTTTGAGGCTTCAGTTCTTTCTTGTGTCATTTTATCTAAATAACGATATTATTAACTTGACGTAGTATATTTTACATTATTTATGGCTTATAATTTGTTATTGATGGATTGATTTAGCATTTTTCGCTTAAGTTTATCATTATTATTTTTTGGGTGTCATATTTATTAAATTACAAGGGTTATGTAAATACAAAGTCATTTTATTATTATTATTATTATTATTATTATCATGTATTTGCATGCTGACTGCAACATACACAAAAACATACCATATTACTTTTTCCATCATTAGATACTTATAGAGTTTAATTACCAATATTATAAAATGTAACTAACGATGAAAAATAAATTATTAAAAAGATTTATTCATCACTTAATAAAACATCGTCGTCATACTCAATATTATTATTTTCAATTTCTGTTGTCTTTTCGCCGTTTGCCCATTTTTAGAACTTTTTCCAGATTCTTGATGTTTTCATCGTACATCTTTCTCTCATTCTCGAGTTTTTTGTTCTTTCCGGCTAGTACTATGTTCCTCTGCTTTAGTGCTCCTTTTTAGCCGTTGTTGTCTCGCTCCAGGTCTGCTACCTTGTTTACTAACTCCACGATCCTTCCTGACTGTTGTAGGATCATTTCCTCCATGGCAGCGTTTTCTCGTTCCTTTATTGTTATTTTCATCGCCAGGTGCCTCTCAAATTCCTTGGCATTGGTCTGCCATGTTTGACTGCGGGCGACGATTTTTCTGAGCCTTCTCAGCTCTTCTCTTTGATCTAAATTTTCCTCCCATTTTCCTTGTTTGCATTCATATTCCAGTCGCTGTGGTAATTCTCTCATTTTCTTTCTTTATCTCTCTGTTCTGTCGCTTCCATTTCCTGGCTTCTGCCAATAGTTGGTTGGTTTTCCTCTTCTTCTTTTGTTTTTCTATTTCTCGTTTTTTATTTTCGTCGGTTAACCTTTTCCTCGACTCCTGCACTAGTTGTTTCAAGTAGTGGCCGTGTGCCTCCTGTCGAATGCTTTCCGATGCCGACCAATTGGCTGCTCTTTTACAGTAGGGTGGAGCTTAAAAATTAAAAAAAATTAAAAAAAGTATTTTTGAAAGTCTTACCCTCCTAATCTGTTCCTTATAATATAGAAACACTACATAAAAAGTTTGAATAATAAATTATTGTGTTTAGGGGTAGCTCAAGTGCTTCAAATTTACCAAAATTATGAAAATTACATAAATTCTCAATTTATTTGTAACAAATCAGTATAAATTTTTCAACACAATTAGATTGCAATCTCAGTTCAGTTTTGGGAAGAGTTCAGGGTGTCAGTTCAACAATTTCCAAATTTATTGTTTATGTGGTACTCCAGACATAGTTTGTTTCCTGCTGTCAGGGTACATTCGACGATGATCCTCGACAACTTGCAGGAGGAATTGTAACTGTGATTCATCGTGAGTTAACAAGCAGCTGTATTCCTGAATTAAGGCAACTCCACGTTCGGCATGATCATTTACTACTTTCAGTGACTTGACTGTTTCCTTTGCTTGCCTGAAATCATCTCTGTCCTCCCACAAATCAGGATCAACCGCGAGGAATCCATGTGGAAGTTCCAGCATTCGGAGCAGGGTCATTGACTTAGCTGTGACAAAATCTTCCAAGTTCTTGGTCTTAAAGGAATCGAGAGCAACTGTAATTCTCTTTGAATGGTCCTTATCTTGCTCTTCTTCGCTCTGCATTGCACTCACCATCAGTCTCTTTGTTGACGAATTAACGCGATCGTCGAAGAAAGCCAAGCTAACAAGTTCCTGTGACAGGTACCACAAATGATTGGAAAACTTATGTGATGTTTGCTTTGAGATTGCAGAATGGATAGACGAGTATTCAAGCAGAGACTTGAGCAGCAGAAAGTCATTGTAAGGAGCACCGGATGCTTGAGGTGCAGAGATCCAGGCTTTCAGGTAGATGCGTACTGCAAACACACACACATCGCGTATTCCTCTTTCTTCTGCAGAAGTAAGTTTGAATTGAGCCTTGAACATCCAGATCTTTAAACTGTATATGACTTTACTCATCCAGCGAGCATGATGCATTGCTCCGGGCAACATGAATCGCACTCCTCTGGCAGGAGCAGCACCGAGAAAGACAATCACGAGTTCCAGGAATTCTTTATAATCGTCCCTCGGCTGGCTCTGTTCAAGATGCTTGATGGCAAAATCGACGGTGCTTTGCCTAATGTCTTCCACTAGATTTGCCACGTCGTCTGTTGCAATCCCTGGTTCATATTTGTCCGTTTCGATGAATGCCCAGTATTCCTGAAAGCGTTTGAAGAGTTGGACCACGGGAGAGGAGGTGGCTGCCATACAAACTTGGAAGACTGCACCAATAATTAGTTCCATAACGTGATGCCTGCAAGCCAGCGACAACAACTCCTTCTTAAGTTTCTGCTCTAGGAGGACACAGGCACCAGATATCCGACCAGTGTTTGAGCTGGTCGTGTCAAAACACATAGCTCGGATACTGTTGGCTATGCCCCAGTCTTCAATGGCTCCAAAAACAGCAGCAGCCTCAGCCTCGCCTGTTCCGGATGGAAGCTTGGCAACTGTGAGTAGCTGAGAAACTCCTTTTCCTGACACTAACACTGGCAGGCGATCGACCTTCTCTTTTCCAATTAGGTCAGGGATAAGTTTCCCGTCCCAGTGAACAACAAGGGGAACGTTGCCCTGAAACTCAGCCTTTATGTTTGCTGATCTCTGGACTCTGTGTTCAACTCTGTGTCGTCGAATTGAATCTCTGTTTAGAGCAAGTTCATCAATGTTATGTCCCAAGCTTTTGGCGGTCTCTGCAATAACGAAAACGGCCTTGCGGTCTGAAACTTTTGTTCGATCCAGTGCTGCCGCAAGTTCAGGAGTGACAACAGTTTTTCGTCCCCTTTTTCTCTTTGGTGTCCTAAATGCTATACTTCCAACAGCCTCCTCACATGCATCATTCTCAGTTTCCATCTTCTCTGTGTCTTCTGTTGAACTGTTTTCTGAACCAGATGAAGCCAATTCCACTGTAGACTCTGCAAACTGTTTCATTTCAATCATTTGCTGTCGCTTAGCAAGCATTTTCTTATCTCTTTCAGATGCCCTTTTCTCTTTGGAAGCAAGCTTTTCATCTACCCCAGCCATCGACCCTCTTCTTCTTATCTCGCTGTGCTAGTAAGAAATCTTTATCTTCTTGTAAAACTGATTTCATGTTCAGAGTATCGGCGTGAGCGACATCAAAAAGATCATCGAGTCTGGAAATAAAAGCCGCCTCTCTTGAGAGTTGAGTTGGTGAAGCTCGTGTTTTGTTCTTCTTGAGAAGACGCCATTCCCCAAATGTCTTCTCCAGCTTGGTTTGACAGTTTTGATGTTCTCTCATCGGGATTCTAGCTTTCAGCCAAAACTTTGATATTTCAGTGATGGTAACAGCCGACGATTGTCTTATGGTTTCCTTCAGTTCGAGATGGTGATGCAGGAAGAATCCAAGAGTCATACGCAATGACGGCAACTTGCTGCCGGTTAATACAGTCACAGAGTCCCCAAGAAGATACAGCTGGTTCTGAGATCTTGTTGCTTGTGCCATAGATGACATTTTTTATCAGCTCAATTAGTCTGAAAAAAATTAGAAAAGGTATTTTTATCAATCGTTTGGCATTTGGAATTACGAATTTTACCATTTTAAACATGAAACATTAAAAACAGTTATTTAGCAGTGTTAACTCAACAATAATTGTATTAATAAAGTAGAGCAATATGCCTCAATCAAGCAAACATTCTGAATTGCCATACTGCTGCAACAATTCTAAAAATATTTGGACTCAACCAGTCAACCTCCACACTGCAATACACAGATTGTCAAATAAGGTCATACACATTACACAATCAAACACATACACACACAAATTACACATATTTGAAACTTTAAGATAAACCATAAACCTAAAACATGTGATACTACATTGTATAAATTTAAAAATAATTTCAAATACCTGGTTTGCTGTAGTGTAGTGTTGATGAAAAAATAATCACATTTACAAATTTATCACTATTTCAATCATTAATAATAAATAGAAACAAAAATTGTATTTCTTCTGCTTAAGTTAGCAAAATGGCTGTCAGCTTTGGTAGTCTATTGCACTGCCTCTAACCTGTGAATAAGTAAGCAAACCTACATGCATCAAGGGCAAAAGTTAGTTACTTTTATTAGAAATTAAAAAACACTAAGCTGATGCAAAAATTTTATGATAATAATGATAATTACGTAATATCATAAGTTTAGTTTTATTTTGTTTGAATGAACAATTCCAGCTATTATTGATTGTAATGATTAAAAATGATTAAAGCCCCCGAACCAGTAACCACACGGCTTGTGAAATATATTTTACACTGAAAGAATACAATTATGGACCCGTCGGAGTCTGACGACCAGAGTGCTGGAAACTTCACCGTCATTGAGCTACCTCTAAATATTGTTCAATTGTGCTCATATGTTGTCTGAATTATTATTTCATAAATAGGAACAAAATTAGAGGGTAAGAAGATCATATTTCAAAAGTTAAAAAAGCTCCACCCTATTTTACAGGCCTTTGTCTCTGCTCTTAGATTCTGTACCAACCACTGGAATTGATGGTTCTCCCATTCTCTTGCTTCCTCAATATAATTCAGGGTCCGATTCGCTAGTTGTATCATTACTTTGGCCCATTTTTCTTTGTGTATTTTATTGATTTTTGTTTCATTGTTTGGGGCTTCAGTTCTTTCTTGTGTCATTTTATCTAAATAACGATATTATTAACTTGACGTAGTATATTTTACATTATTTATGGCTTATAATTTGTTATTGATGGATTGATTTAGCATTTTTCGCTTAAGTTTATCATTATTATTTTTTGGGTGTCATATTTATTAAATTACAAGGGTTATGTAAATACAAAGTCATTTTATTATTATTATTATTATTATTATTATTATTATTATTATTATTAATAATATTTTTATTTTTATTATTATTAATATTTTCAAAGAATTATTATTATTATTATTATTATTATTATTATTATTATTATTATTATTATTATTATTATTATTATTATTATCATGTATTTGCATGCTGACTGCAACATACACAAAAACATACCATATTACTTTTTCCATCATTAGATACTTATAGAGTTTAATTACCAATATTATAAAATGTAACTAACGATGAAAAAAGTAATGAAAACTATAACGAGTTTTCAATAATATAAAATAGAACGCTAAAATAAATTATTAAAAAGATTTATTCATCACTTAATAAAACATCGTCGTCATACTCAATATTATTATTTTCAATTTCTGTTGTCTTTTCGCCGTTTGCCCATTTTTAGAACTTTTTCCAGATTCTTGATGTTTTCATCGTACATCTTTCTCTCATTCTCGAGTTTTTTGTTCTTTCCGGCTAGCACTATGTTCCTCTGCTCTAGTGCTCCTTTATAGCCGTTGTTGTCTCGCTCCAGGTCTGCTACCTTGTTTACTAACTCCACGATCGTTCCTGACTTTTGTAGGATCATTTTCTCCATGGCAGCGTTTTCTCGTTCCTTTATTGTTATTTTCATCGCCAGGTGCCTCTCAAATTCCTTGGCATTGGTCTGCCATGTTTGACTGCGGGCGACGATTTTTCTGAGCCTTCTCAGCTCTTCTCTTTGATCTAAATTTTCCTCCCATTTTCCTTGTTTGCCTTCATATTCCAGTCGCTGTGGTAATTCTCTCATTTCCTTCTTTATCTCTCTGTTCTGTCGGTTCCATTTCCTGGCTTCTGCCAATAGTTGGTTGGTTTTCCTCTTCTTCTTTTGTTTTTTTATTTCTCGTTTTTTATTTTCGTCGGTTAACCATTTCCTCGACTCCTGCACTAGTTGTTTCAAGTAGTGGCCGTGTACCTCCTGTCGAATGCTTTCCAATGCCGACCAATTGGCTGCTCTTTTACAGGCCTCTGTCTCTGCTCTTAGATTCTGTACCAACCACTGGAATTGATGGTTCTCCCATTCTCTTGCTTCCTCAATATAATTCAGGGTCCGATTCGCTAGTTGTATCATTACTTTGGCCCATTTTTCTTTGTGTATTTTATTGATTTTTGTTTCATTGTTTGGGGCTTCAGTTCTTTCTTGTGTCATTTTATCTAAATAACGATATTATTAACTTGACGTAGTATATTTTACATTATTTATGGCTTATAATTTGTTATTGATGGATTGATTTAGCATTTTTCGCTTAAGTTTATCATTATTATTTTTTGGGTGTCATATTTATTAAATTACAAGGGTTATGTAAATACAAAGTCATTTTATTATTATTATTATTATTATTAATATTATTTTTATTTTTATTATTATTAATATTTTCAAAGAATTATTATTATTATTATTATTATTATTATTATTATTATTATTATTATTATTATTATTATTATTATTATTATCATGTATTTGCATGCTGACTGCAACATACACAAAAACATACCATATTACTTTTTCCATCATTAGATACTTATAGAGTTTAATTACCAATATTATAAAATGTAACTAACGATGAAAAAAGTAATGCAAACTACGTTGGGAATTTATTACTATTATTATTATTAAAATTTTGACAAATAAATACTGATAAAAATTTTTTCTTAATTTAGATTTTATTAAGAAATCGTTTTCTAACACCCCAACAAGACTTGAGTAGATTGTATGGTCATATTTTAAAATTACTTACTTTTGCTATCCCATTGTTAAGGTGTTGAAATTTATAATATTTATTTAAAAAAAAACGCTATTCCATATTCATAATTAATAAGGAAGTCCATAATTTAATTTAAAATTTTTTTCACCCAAAACTTTTCATAGCAACTTCTTTCATTAAATTGATGACATAATATTGGGCAATACAAAACCTGATACCTCAAATTCATATCCAACTGAGAAACACGACAATAAAACAAATATAATCCCCATGCATATTCCAGTGGGTAGCGCTTACGATTAACATATTAGGAAATAATTTAATGGCTTCGGTCCCGTTTCTATCTCTAGAAGGAAATATGATATGTCGTTTATTTTTACGACAACCAAGCAACCTGAATTTGGAAAATAACAAGCCGATTACCAAATTTTTCAAGGAATATATTTTTCTGACCGGGTGAAAAATCAATTACTGGCCCAAAAAAAAAGATTTAGTATCATCTCAAGGAAAGAAATAACGATTTGTCAAACTTTATTCAAATAAGAGAAATCTGTTGTATTATATGAAAACTGAAAATAGCATTTGACAATCAATTGTATACCTATTTGTATAGACTTAATCTTCATTTTCTGATTCTCATCATTTCTTTTTAATCCTTTTAAGTTATGTAAGTTATATATATATTCTATTATTTTCTTAAAAACTTATTAATTTTCAAATTGTAAATAATATTAAGAAATGTTCCTGAAAGGTTCGTGAATTATTATGAAAATGTTTAAAATAATTTAAATACTTAAGAAATTAATAAGTTTTTAAGAAAATAGCTATTTTAAAATGTTTAAAATAAATCTACAAAAATTAACATTTCGATTCTTTATCAGAATCGGATTCATCCTCAGAGAGGACATCATGAGTTGGGGCATCAATTTCATCATCTCGAGTCGAGGCTTCCCGAGCTTGACCATTAATTTCATCGTCCAAGTCAACATTTTGAACTAAAAGGTTTTTAATAAAATACAATAAAATAAATTAAATTTACTTGATGATTCCATCATTTCATTTATTTCAGCCGTTCAAGAAATTTCAATTATTTGACAATCACCTAAATCATTCTTTAAATTTATTAATTTAATAAAATAAATTTGAATCCATAAAAATATCATCATTGCAACCATTCTCGATACTAACGATGGCATTATTATTTTGATTATCTTCAATTATTTGACAATCTGAATCCTCATTTATTTGCGCACTATTTTCTAAATTATTAATAATAATAATACTAATAAATAGTTATAAATTTACCGAAAATATGATCCAAATTGAGAAGGGATTCATCTTCAGTAACAGCAAACCAGTCTAAATTGTCTGAAACTAACAAATGATAATTATTAAAAAATAGTAAAAACAAAAATATACCATTGTTGCCCATAAGTAGAGCACGTAAAATGTTATTTTGTTTTCCTTCCATTGCAAAAAATAATTTTTAAAAATGAAAAATTTTGAAATGTTTATAAAGAAACATTATACTCGCCGGTCACAGCCAATCACAGACGAGCTGGACATGCACGAGTCATTATATTTCTTCATGTGACATGCACTGATCATGCACTGTCTTTGTTATTAATCATTTTCTTTATGCACTGATCACGCATTTAGCACATAATGTCTTTGTTAGCATTCATGGTTGCTAACTGCAATCATGAATGTTAATTTAAATAATAATATTTTATAAATAATAATAATATTAATTAAAATAATAATATTAATAAAAAAATGATAATAATATTATTACAAATAAAATTAATAATAATAATAATAATAATAATATTAATAATATTAATAATATTAATAATAATAATCACAACAACAACAAAGGAAAGGATACATTTATTAAACATCCATTTTTCTTTAAACATCCTCAAAAGAGGAACACTGGAATCACCAACAATTATGGGTTCGATAATGTTAGTATATATGAACATTTGTTGATGATGTTCTAGTATTCTTGGTTTGCGTATACCAGTCGATTTTTCTCGATATTTTTGCTTATCTAATCCAAGTGAATTTGCCAAATTTTTATCAAATGTAACTTCGCAAATGTCATCATTCAAACTGAAGGTAAACATCAAATCTTTCACAATTTCCAAATTTTTAAATATGTGTGAACAATTGTACTTTAAATATTTAAGTAATACATCAAGTTTATCAAAATATAATTCATCAGCAAAGGTGAATGATTCTTCAACTTCATTATTATACGACACAGATATTTTGATTTCTTCTTTCACTATACTGTTTGCTTCAAATAGATCAAAGCGTAATAAATATTCTGTTTCCATAACTTCATTTTTCAACTTATTGCAACCCATTCGTTTGGCATCTTCAATAGTTTCGAATGTTATTGTAAATGGTTTAAAATCACAACTGATATTTAATCCATCCTTGTAAAATATATAGCAATGCGAATCTAATATTTGATTCGGAATATGATATTTTTTATCATAATTACTGATAACAAAGATACCGCTACATGTTTTCACAATATTCCTTTTGAAATCAATCTTACATTGACTATAAAATGGGAATGTGTTGTACACGAATGTAAAATCTTGCAGTGCAACTTCCCAATCACCATTTAAAGAAATCGGATTCTGGAATTTACTGGCTTGATTGTCTGGATGAATTAATGGGCAACTATTGCTCGGTAAAATAGTATAAAAATTCACTTTACTAGGTCTTTTGCTGATATCCATGACGGGTTTTGATAACCATGCCATTTGACATAGTATTGTTTATCCTTACCGACCTTTTTAGTTTTCAATATTTTTTGAATTCTAAATACTTTTGGGGGGAGGAATGACTTGTAATTCCTGCTCATAAAATTTCCCTTGTACAATATTATTATCATTGTCTTTGATGACATACATTACAGGATTCTGTTTAGTATTTATTTTTGAAATTACAAAGACTTCATCACTCCAATTTGTATCAAAATTTTTAATAAATGGTGATNCAGAGAGGATGAAAGCCTTTCTAAGAAAAAGAAACAAACCTAATAGTGTTAAAAAAACTAAACAATTACCATCTGCTTATAAATTATTATTTAAAAGCAATTATCCTGAACTCATAGAATCTAGAGAATATACACTTTTAGGAGGTACCCCAGAAGAAGTCTTGGATCACTTTACTAAAAGTATAAATGATCTAGAACACGAAATATTTAAAGTATTAAAAACAAAATATGAAATAAATTTTTCAACCGAACAATGGGAAGAATATGAAAATGCTTCAAATTGTTGGATGTGTAAACAACCATTTGAGGATTCTTCAGATACAGAGTCTTTAAATATAGAATCTTTGAATAATGAATCTCCGAATAATGAAACTTTTGAAGAAGAAGAACAAAGAATGTTTCATGAAAGAATGCAATCTTTGAAAAACATAAAAGTCCCCGATCATGATCATTTAAAAAAGGAAAATAATTATCGAGGAGCAGCTCATAAAAATTGCAATCTTAATTGTCATACTCCTAAATTTGTACCTGTTATATTTCATAATCTTTTTGGTTATGACATACATCTATTTATTAAACATTTAGCAGCAAATGCTAAAAACTCTTTCAAAGTTATAGGACTTACAAAGGAAAAATATAAATCAGTTGAATATGGAAAATTAAAATTTATAGACTCGTTAAACTTTCTCCAAATGTCTCTAGATGGAATAGCTAAAACAATGAAACCAGAAGATTTTAAAATCACTCGAGAATTCTTGGAAAAAAATAATATTCCTCTAGAAGAATATTCTACATGCTTAGCAAAAGGAATATATCCTTATGACTATGTTGACTCGTTTGAAAGATATAATGAAACAAGTCTTCCTAGCCAAGAAGATTTCTCTTCACAACTTCAAAAATATCATATTACAAATCAAGAATATTCTCGAGCAAATAAAATGTGGGAATTATTCAAGTGTAAAACTTTAGGAGAATATACAAGTATGTATTTATCCTTGGATGTTTATATTCTAGCAGATTGCTTTGAAGAATTTACAAAGTCTTTTGTTCTTAAACCTTACAATTATATAACAGCACCCTCTTTAGCTTGGGATACTTTATTATATACCATTTGGACTTCAAATATAGAAGAAGGTGATAAAATTATAGATCTTTTAACTAACCTCGATATGTTTAACCAAATTAAAACAAACATTAGAGGAGGAGTCTCTTCAGTAATGGGGAATAGAGAAATAAAAGCTAGAAATGCAATAACTACTAGCAGAAGACTCTCTAAACACCCTAATGATCCATATATAAAAATTAACAATGAGGAATTAAAAGAATTATTAGAAACAATGAAAAATCCTATATTTATACTTTATATAGATGCAACAGCTTTATATTCAGGAATTATGACTCAATATTTACCAATGGGTAACTTTCATGAATTATATCCTTCAGAAGAATACCCTGAAGAATCCTTAAAAGACCTTATAAAAGAAATACTTTCAACACCTAAAGATTCTCCAATAGGTTACTTTGTAGAATGTGACTTATTATATCCAGATGATATAAAATCAGGAACAAGATATTTCCCTTTAGCTCCTGTAAGAAGAAAGATTAATGTTAACGAACTTTCTGAATGGCAAATCTCACAAGATAAACCTCCAACAATGAAACTTCTTTGTGATCAAACAGATCGAAGGTTTTATCTTTGTCACTATAGACTCCTCCAATTTTATCTTTCACGAGGTATGATATTAAAAAAAGTTCATAGTGTCATAAGATTTAAACAAGCTCCATTCATGAAAGCTTTATCGAGGAGAACATTAGGTGCCGAAACATTGCAAAAAGAGAAGGTAACCTTTTTAAAGATAATAATTATAAACTTTTAAACAATTCAGTCTTTGGGAAAACAATGGAGAATGTTGATAAATATACTCATATTGAACTTTTAACTAATACTACCAAAGATATTAAGCGCTATAATCGTATGCTAGGAAAGCCTACATTTAAAAACGCACAAGTATTTTCTGAAAATCTTACTGCAATAGAACTAAAGAATTTTGAGAAAACATACAATAAACCAATATTTATAGGGTTTACAATTTTAGAACTTTCAAAATTACAAATGTATGAAACATATTATAACATCTTACAACCTATATATGGTTCTAATATATCAATGCATGCAATGGATACAGATTCAATGTTTTTAACAATAAGAACTCATGATTTACAAAGAGATATAGCCGAAAATCCTATACTTTCAAATTTAATAAATTCATCTGGAGAATTATTTTCGTTTAAAGATGAAAAACCTTTTACTCCTATAGAAAATGGAATATTTATTCGTGCTAAACAATATTCATACGAAACATTTAGAAACCCTGAATTTATAACTAGATCATTTATATTTAAAACTCCAGAAACAGAAGAAACCATTACACATAGATATCCTATATTTCCTAAAGGACCAGAGGGACAAGAAGAAAAACCTGTAAAGGATAACAGATGTAAAGGAATACAGAAATCAGTTGCAAAGAATCTTTCTCATCAAGATTATATAGATACATTGAATCCAAATCATAAAGATAAAATTGATGAAATACATCAACTTAAAAGTGAAAACCATGATATTCACTTGATAGAATCTCAAAAAGTATCATTATCAAATTATGATGATAAAAGATTCATCCTAAGTGATTTAAAGACAACTCTACCTATTGGAAATAATTTAATACCGATAATAAAAAATCTAGAAAAGTTGAATAAGTTATATGATACAAATATTACCGATCTTGATATTTATAATGTTGAAATTATTTATCCCGAGAGAGAAATCGAGAAGCCTTTATATTCTCAAGTTTTTAATCCTATATGTTTAGAACTTAAATATTTTAATACTGATTCTGAATATATAAAAGGTCTAAGTGATAAAGAATTTAAAGATCATAAATTAATGATTCATAGGTTGGCTTTCAACCATAACTGAAACCAACGATATTTAATTTTTAATAATAAAATGTCGACAATTAATTTAAGCAACTATAGCAACCTGATCTACTTTTTTATATATTAATAATTTTAAGAATCCTTTAACCATTTCTCTCGTTTAATTTTTTTATTAGTTATAACATTAGCACTTTTCAATCTATTAATATTATTTTTAATATCTTGTATTATTTGATTTGATTTCATTATTTCATCATCAGTTAAGATTTCATCTTCCAAAGCTTTTAATTGAAATAAAAATAATTTAGAGATTCCTAATTCTATTGATAAACAAACTTCACGATATAAACTTTTCTTTTTAGAAGTATAAGATAATGAAACTATTTCAGTCAAGAAACCATCTGCTACAGAAATACTTCCAAGTATTACAGGTGCTATTGTTAAAACTGGTAAAGTTATAGGTAAAATAACTGTTAATATTGCAGATGTAAATCCTAAAGAATAACCTATAATTTTTAAAACTGTATTCTCTTTATTCCATCTATTTTTAACCTTTTTATAATGTTTTAATAAATCTTGTAAATGAAGACTTTCTGATTTAAATTCTTTTACTCTCATAATTTCAAGTTCTGTGGGAGCCGAGGCCTTGGAAGAATAATATCCTGATGATCTCAATTCTGGAGGGAGCTCTGGATAAATTTTTTCTTCTCTTACTTCTTCCATCTTTTGGACTTTGTCCATTTTATTAATTAAAAAAATAAGACTTTATTCTTCTGAGCACCATCTGGCACCAATACTCGGATATCAAAAGAAACTCTTGTTGAGAGAATATCTTTATACAATTCCATCAATGCTTTACGAACTTCATTAGCATCAACCTTTTTTTCATAAAATATTAAATCTATATATTGTACAAGTGAACTAGAAAAATGAATATTCTTACTTTTAACTTTATGTGGTCCATGTGAATGAATATTAACATACCAATCTCCGTGTGGTAAATCATAACTAGTCATTATAACATCACCCTTTCAAGCTTACTATTATAATCACATTTCACAAACCATTTCATTCTTTCATTATCATCATCAAAAAAAAAGAAATAAGGATCAATAATCTTTACAACCATAAAAACACTCCATTCTTTACTATTTGTTGTTATTAAAGTTGGTTCTATAAAATGTTTATATGTATGGGGTAATAATGTTTTATTCTGTTCTAATTCAGCAGCTCTTTTTCTAATACTATGTGTGGTGTTAATGTGTGTTGTATGAGATTCTAATTTGACAAGTCTTTTATTAAATGATGTAATCATCTCATTTATTATATTATATATTGTATTAAATTTAGTATTCATAATTTGTTTATCTTTAGAGTTTAATATGGTAGTATTTAACTTTACAACTTGTTCAGTTAACAGACTTTGTAACTTGTCAAATTTATCATTAAATCGTTGTTCGATATTATTAAGCTTTGATTCCATTGAATCCATTTTTGTTGTTAATGAACTTTCAATTCTTGTTGTTGTTAAATCAGTATATTTTTTAACACCATCTACATATTTCTTATTAACTGCATCAGCTTCATCAGTTGGAAAAGATAATTCTTTTATCTTGTGTCCATTTAAAATTAAATCACCCTTCATTGAATCACCTCTTTCATTAATATATTTATTTTCTGTTAAAGTTAATATTTCTTCTGTATTAAACCCTGTTTTTATTGTTCCACCACCTCTATTACATGGAATATAAGAACTCATTTATTAATAATTTAAAATGACATATAGGGCTTCACGTGGAACTTCGTGTGAAACTCTGTATTCAAACCTGTTTCAAATGTAAATACATTGAAATCTCTTCTCCATTAAAATCAATCAATTCTCCTTCTTGGTTAAGAATTTTAAAATTAATATCCATTATATATTTTCTACATAAAGGTAAATAATTTGGAGGATTCATTCTTTCAACTATTTTATATCCCATAGGAACTGTGTTTGAGGGAAAGGAATATAAAACATTTGTTTGTTTACCATTATTATAAGAACCAGTTATACAATCGCAATGAATATTTATTGTGTTTGTATTTATTATTTTTATAATATTTTCTGATGTTATATTCTCAACTACAGGTGTGATATAATGGTTTCGTGTAAATCCTAAAATTGTTCTAAAGAAACTATTATTTTGAAAATGAATTCCTATATTCTCTAAAGTCATTATACATTTTGAAGTTGGTAAATCCATTTTAATTTTAATGACTCCATTTGTTTTTTTAGAAAGTATATTATTTAAATCTTTTATCTCATAAGCTCCGGGTTCGATTGTTATTATAATCTTATCTGTAGACTTTGGGCTTATATAATAAAATATGTTATTATCTTTAGTTATATTAAAAATAGTATTATAAGCACAAAACCATAATAGTCCTAATTCGTAATTTAAATTTTGATCTAATTTAATTGAATCTTGAAAGTTTATAGTAAAGTCTGATTCTTTTGAATTTATAGATAAAGTTCTTGAATATTTATCTGACATTATGTTTACCATTTTTTTAAATTATCTTCCGGAAGGTTGCGAAGCTCCATTTTCATAGTAGAGATTTTAAATCATTATAAATTTCTTGGATTAAGGAAGTGAAACCTTCTCCTTTGGAATTATTCAATCTATACAAAACATATAAGCTTAAAATACCACATATTTTAGTATTATTAGGTTGAACTTGTAAAGAATTAAAAGTGTAGTCCTTCGAGAGATAGTCTTCAACTTCTTTAGTGGGTTTAATCCCAAAAGAATCAAAGTAGATAGATTTATTATATATACAAACCCAATGAGATCCTTTTTCATTTGAATTTTGATAATTTATAATGATATTCTTTGGAGTGTCTTCTTTCAGACTCGACAATTCATCATTCATTAATATTTTTATTTTTAAATTTAAATAATCTGCATAATCTTTTAAATCAAAATTTGTTTTTGTATTTATTCCAAATGTTTTTAAAAAATCTAATATTGAAGGAGTCATTTTATATTTTATAACTTCGTATACTTATTAAATTTATCTTTTGAAATTATTCCTTGTTTTAATAATTCTTTAGAAATCTTTAAAATATCAGAATCTAAATTATTATGTCCTGCTTTTTAGCTGCTAATAGTTTTCTTAATTCAATAAAAAGATTGATTGGGTTTATCTCCTGGCCCTGACCCTCGCCCTTTCCCTCTCCCTGACCCTGGCCCTGACCTTCTGTAACAATATAACCCCTTTCATTTTTATTTAAATATTTCTTTAAATCTTGAATATGTTTTGATTTAGAACTACCACGCACTAATCTTATTAAATTTAAATATTTTTCAATTTCCAGAAGATTATCTGAAGGATATCCACAAAGTAATCTATAAAAATCATCTGTAAATTCAAAGTCTAAATATTCATTATTATAAACATTTTGTGAATGAATATGTGATTTATTTTCTGAAGTTGTATACAAAGTAAAGTTTTGTTTATTAATTGTTATTATTTGATATCCTTCAGAATTAATATGAAATGTGGGTTTAATTGAATTACTTAAACCCTCTCTAATTTTAGGATCAATTTTAAGAGGTTTTGTTTTTAAAAACATTTCTTCTTCTTTCACATCAGAGGTTCTTCTACGTTTTCTTTGATTTCTTTCTTCTTTATCCTTTTCTTCTTTATCTTTTTCCTTCCACTCTAATTCTTTTTGTTGTTTTTTATCAAACTCTAACTCTTTAGGTTTTAATCCCTCTATAGCTTTAATTGTTGGCTCTTGTTGTTGTGTTATTACATCATTTAATATTCTAGATTCAGTATTTTGAATTAAATCTTTTTTTATTATATTTATCTTGTTCAGATTGTAATTTTTTTAAAAGTGCTAATCTTTCTTCATATACCATTTTAATGGTATTAAAAATGGTATCATTTTGGTAAAGGATCCGTTGGAAAGGGTTTCAAATACAATCCTTTACCATTTTTAGTTTTACAAAGACATCCATTCTTTAAAGATTTACATATTTTTTTTAAATCTTCTTTATCTTTTGAAGATAAAGATTCAGATGTAGAAATTTGATTTTTTAAAAAATCATTTAAACCTCTACCTTTATAAGGATTAAGATAGAGACCCTTTCCCTGAGACTTTTGCAGACTCCCCTCATATGGATTAAGATAGAGACCCTTTCCAACGGACACTCACCCTTTAGCTTGCCCTACCTTTTTCATTGAATCGATTTCAGTTTGTAGTTTTTCTTTTTCTAGGTCTGTCTTTTGAGATTCTTTAGCTTTTTGAACTGTAGTTGCAATTCCTCCAGCTATTCCAGCAGCACCTGATAAACCAGCAATGATTGCAGGTATTAAAGCAGCTAATGGAAGAAAGCCCCCCTGGCCCTGACCCTTACCCTCTCCTTCCTTTAGTCTTTCTTTAACTTGTTCTTTTACATGTTTTCCAATAAAATATTTTTTACCAGAGATTACTACTGATTTATTTTTATTTGAATTTATTAATTCTTGCAAAGATTCCTCTGTAGGGTTTTGTGTTGTCATTTTATAATAAATAAAAATGGATACTTGGAAACCAATTTTAAATAGACATAAATCTAAATTTAATAATAAAGTATTTCCTGATAATTTTAGATTATTAATTATTGGATCTTCTGGATGTGGAAAGAATGTTCTTCTTTTGAGGATGTTACTTGAAGATGGTTTTTTAGATTATAATAATTTAATCTTTTATTCTACAACCATTAACCAACCGGAATTACAACTTTTGAAATGTGGATTTGAAAATAAATTAACTAAAAAAGCTATAATTGATATTTTTAAAAATCAACATACATATCCCGAAGAGGTTTTTCATCCTTGTGATATGGTTGATTGGTACAAGGAAAAGATTTTAGAATCAGATGGACAAAGTCCTCTATATATTAATAAAAATGATTATATAGGGGATGGAATCCAGATCTTATTCTCTAATAAACCTGAAGATGTTTTACATTGTGATTTACTTCCTAAAGATAAAAGAATCTAGTTATATTTGATGATGTTGTTAACATGAAAAATCAAGAGATTCAAAAGAGTTACTTTACACGAGGTAGACATAATAATTGTAATGTTATTTATATATCTCAAACATATTATGCTTTAGATAAAAACTCTATAAGAAATAATTCTAATTGTTTTATATTTTTTAAATTAGACAAGCGTGATAAGAATATGATTTATAATGATTTATTTTCAAATGTTGAACCTGATAAGAATATGTTTGATATGTTTGTTGATAATCATTGGAAAGAAAAATATAATTATATTTATTTGGATAGAGAAGAAGCTGAAATGTGGAAAAGTTTATTTTAGAGCTTGTCGATTTAGAAATCTGTTTTCTGTAGTTCATTATTATAAAATCTACCTAATATTTTTTCATTATTTAAATCGATGATACCATATGTTATTGGAGTTGTATGATGTATTTTATTTATAATAAAAATTTCATTTGTCCATTTTGCTGTGAATCCTTTTTCAAATTTATTTTTATATTTAAATATTCTTACGCGGTCACCAATTTTAAATTTTGGTTTTATAGGGGTTGTATCAACAATAACATCATTTTCAATATTTACCACTTTAACTGTTTCAGGATTCAAGGAAGCATTTAAAGGTGTTGATTTTATAGAACTATGTACATCATTATTATATTCATTTACAATCTTTTGTAACAATTCATTGTTCCATTTTTGTTTTCCAATAGCAGTAAAATATTTCCACATTTTATTTTTTAATGTTCTATTTAATCTTTCAACCACAACTGCTTTTCCTTCGTTTTCTGTTGAATATAATTTAATATCATTTTCATTTAAAAACTTTGTAAAAACTTTGTTATAAAATTCTGTTCCTTTATCACACCATAAAAAATTTGGAATTCTTTGATATTCTTCAAATATATTTTCAAATGCTTCTGTAATAGAATATCCTGTTTTATTTTCTAAACACCTTGCAAAGGCAAATCTTGTATATAAATCTATTACAGTTAAAATTATTTTATATTTTTCAGGGTCTGATGATTTTGGCATAAAGACTAAATCAGCAGACCATGTTTGATCTTTTTCATGTACTTGAACTTTTAAATATTTTTTATTTTTTCTAAATTCATGGTGTAATTCGTTGGCATATTTTATTTGTGATTCTGTTGGGGTTTGTAAGGGTTTATTCTCAAAGAGTTGATTCTCAAGGGATCTTTCAGCGTCTGCTTGTTCAATAATCCTTTTATTAGCAACATCTTTTGCTTTTCTAGGAAGTCCTGCTCCTATGAAAATCTTACCTTTCATTGCTAATTTAACTAGAGCTCTTTGAATCTTTTCCTAGCTTGATGGATTTTGTATATTATTTAAATCATGTATTAAATTCACATCTGCAACATGTCTATCTCTAAGATCTTCAGAGTTGTAAGCAATATCATGTTTTAAAGCTGCTTGATCAATTCTATTTATTGGTTCTTCTCCTTGTTTGGGATTATTATTTTCATCTAATCTAATATCTAATCTTGTTCCTGGCCCAGTATAATTGTGTTTAAATAAATGTCTTTCGCCTGGATATTTTTCTGTAGTAAAAGGTTTTAATATTGAAGATGTTGTTTTTGAAGATTGTAGGTCGCCTCCTATATGTTTTTTAGTTTTGAGATGACTTGCTTTGTGATGTCTTGTAACTTGACAATTACAACTTTCACATGTCCAATATTTACTCATTTTAAAAAGTTTTTTATGAGGAATCACCTCGTACATTTTCAATAATTGAAATCTTTCCCCCATATAATTTCATTTCTATTTTCTTTTCTTCTAATATTAATATATATACTTTAGCTTTAAAATTAGAATCCTTTGTTATATGAAGTGTAACATCAACATTATTTATGACTAGGCGATCATCTTGGTCTGATACATTTATACAAAATATAGAATATAAATTTTTGAAATCTTCTAAACTTAATTGCGGCTCAACTTTGAAGTCGTGGCATGTTTCAATATAATTCAGGTACCGGAATATGTTTTCATTATTTTCAATATTAAATTCCATTCGATTTATTGGATAATATGAACTATTCAATTGGACCTGAATGGTTTTTAAATTATCACCCCCAATCTTTTGAATAAACAAGTTGTTGTTCTTTTGGAAAGATGGATCTCCTTCTTTGAATCCAATCAAGATATATCTTGGTCGGTATGCTAGATTTGCTACCTTTATAGAATATGTTGAACCCTCTGTCATACTAAATTCACTACAGATTCTATTTAAATAATTTACATTTATAGATTTGTTGGAATTTAATCTTTCAAGTAATTTAATTTCAGAATGTGGATTTAATGTCCATTCAGGTATATGTAATTCAAGTGTTGATAATTTTAATTTAGCTTTTGTATCCTTATCTCCATAAAACAATCTTTTATCACCATCTAGTCTATTACAGATGAATTCTATAAAAACATTATGAAGTATACGGTTATAGTTTTGAAAGAATCCGAACAAGTGTTTTAATTCAAAATAACCTTCAAATTTTTTCAACTTATAAAGTTCAACTCTTTTATAGTAAGCATAATTTATATCTAAACCATCTTTATCTAAATCCCCTTTATTAACATCAGGAATCCAACCTGTTAATTCACCATATTCGTTTTTATAATCACAACCAGTTAAAATAAAATTTAACATTGTAGAATATACTCCTGGATGCAAAACAGTTTCAATTTCTGATGATCCTAGTTTTAATCTCATGTTGGAGAATAAATTTGGAAAGAAATTATTTTCTAGGGTTATATCTTTGTTTGCTTCAATTTCTAATTCAATTTTATAATATAATTTGGCATTACAAATATCTATTGGGTTTGATGTTTGAAGAGATTGAAAAACTATATCACCCCTACGATTTAAGTTTGCAATAGATCCTGAAGTTGGCGAGATTTTTAAAATATCATTTTTCTTGATTTCATGAGTAAATTCTTTATTATAATCAAGATTTAATTTATTTTTTTCTTGAATTTTAAGATTTATATTATTCATTTTTATAATAAAAATTTAAAAAATGACAAAAATCCGAACTCCGATAGCGCAGTGGGAATAGACTGGCATTGTGGTTCAAATGGATAGCGGTTCAAATCACGTCTGAGGTTAGTTTTTTTTCAACATAAAATAATATTAAAAATTTGAAAATAATATTGAAAATGGTGTGGGTATCTTAGATTTATATTTTATTTTATTTATTTTTATTTTATTTTATTTATTTTATTAATTAATTATTTTTTAAACATAAATATGAAAAAAAAAATATTGAAACGGGTGATGGTGGCGAACCGGTAATTATCGCCACCAGTCTTTCGAACACCCCCGGATCGATTCTATAATGTGCACATTTATTTCTTGGTTGTTTTCGGACCTCTTTCGGATTCGCTTTCGAATTCATTTGTACTTTCGAGCAGCACACTTAAAACGCCGATGAAATCGTATTCGAGCGAGAAGCGAATAATAAGGTGTGCTGCTATTATCGGATTGATTCTGATTATGGGCCTGGCCAGCTTGTATATTGGAAGAGATTTGATAAACGAAAGAGGTTGAAATAAAAAAAAAATGATCCGGATCAAAAAAAACTGTTGAGAGGACAGTGAAAAAAAAAAAAAAAAAAAAAATATCACTGTCCTCTCCGAGCAGTTTTACTATTTCATAAAATTTTTTTTATTGGATTTTTTATGATGTTTTTTTTCTATTTTTTTCTAAAGTATAGATTTTAGGGCGTTTTTTTAATAGTTTAAGTGAAATGGAGGCATGAAAGCTTGGGGGGCTGTGTTGGTTAGGGATATTTACACACTACTTTTTAGACTTAGAATATTTTTTAAAAATTTTCCGGCCGGGGGGGGGGGGGGGGTATATGTAGTCCAGAGGGCCCCTGGTCTGGATAGCCCCAAGCCATCTACTAATAATAATGTTCAAAGTAATTTACAACTAACTTTAGGCATAAAGAATATTACAGATTATTTTTAATTGTTATTAGTTAATCATTTTTATAATTATCTATAATTACATTATAATATTTTACAAAATCTTTTAATTAGATATTTTATACATTCTTTTAATAATTTATCAATAACAGGTAAATTACATCATAACTACTGCCAATCATCATTAGGACATTCAAATTTATGCCATAAGGTTATGAAAAGGTATTATGGTCATAGATTCTATGGCATCAACTACTTTATATGTTCAATATGCGAGACTTCCCAAAATATAAAATATAAATGTTTTTATAGGATACATAGGAGACATCTAAGCCAATACACCATTAATAAAAAGAGTCTTTTTAATATAATAAAAAGCAAAACACCTATACATAATACACATGTAAATATTCCTTGACAAGGATTGACAAGGACTATCGTATAGTCGAAAATTCTTTCATTAAATACATTATTTGCAGCAAAAGGCTTAAATTATCATTTTATTGTTTTAAATAATAAATGCTGCTACCAAGCAATCATCATTTAATACACATGTAAATAATAATACGCGACCTGTAACTAAAAATACATCTACAAATACTTCTCCTGTGATAAATAATTCGGTGAATGATACATATGTGATAAATAATAACCGGCCTGCTGTTAGTTTTGGGTCTGGTGTTCCCTCTAAAATTATTAAAATTAATACAACTGGTGGTTCAATGTATAATCAAATAGGTGGTTCGATCAATGAACCAGAAATAGAAGTAGATTTTAAGGGGGCTAGAAAGAATTTACGGTTTAATCTCGAAAAAGAAAACTTGGTACAAATTTCCCTTACAAATAAGATAATAAATAAATTAATTGCCGAACTATTTTCAGAAAATTTTTTAATTAATGTAATCACCAAGTTAAATGAGAAAATAGAAAAATTCACTTATTTGAGCACCGAATGGCGGGTGGTTAAAATCAAAGAGATTGATTTTATATTAACAAAATTTACCCATTTGAATAGGTTAGCTGGCCATAGTTACATCTCCACCACAGCGGCTTTGAAGTCTAAAAAAGCAATTATTAATTTACAGAACACAAATGATGATATATGCTTATAGTATTCTAGCCCTCTTAAAGCGTGATGTTATACGCAGAAATAAGCACCGTGTAACTGCTTATGAGAGTTATTTAGATGAGATCAATTTTAACCCCGATTGAGTAATGAAATTATGTGATATTCCTAAATTCGAGAGGAAAAATAAGGAATTAAATTTGTCGATTAATGTATTAACATATAGGAAAAGACCAGCTAAGCCTATAGAAAACGATGATAGTAACTATATTCCTCATCCTCATTTAGATATCATTCAACGATCTAAGGTTATAGGTGGTGAACCCATATACTTACTTTTATTGGAAGACGGTGATACCGCAGTTTTTGATTTGCAAAAATTAATGAACTCACACCTTAATAGTGTCCCATTTGCCTTAATGGCTTCAGACTTAGGCGTGCTTATGAGATTCATAATTATATACACTCCCTAAAGATAAAAATTTATTATTTAAAGATTATTCAAAGACAATCACCCCGCCATTCTTGATATAAGCCGATTTTGAGGCATATTACCGGAGAATATTACACATCATCAAAAACACTTGCCAATAACAGCATGCATGTTATTAATTAATAATTATAATAGCACTAGATTTATTACGAGTTTGTTGGTGATGATTGTGTGTTGTCTTTCCTTCGTCAGGTGGACCAAATTGCTGTCACAATTGTCCTGTCATAATATGAAATGAATGGGCGAAAATCTATTCAAACTTTGTCTTTCGTTGAACAGCGGGCATATAGAGATTCCATATTCCAAGTTGAATTTTGATATCCATGCCACTTGACGTAATATTGTTTACCTTTGTATATTGATTTAAGAATTTTTTAAATTCTAAAGACAGATGGTATTGGAATGACTTGCAGTTCCTGTTCGTAAAATTTACCCTGGACTTCATTATTATCAATATCTTTAATAACATACAAAACGGGACTCTGTTTCGTATTAATCTTCAATATTTGAAAGACTTCGTCACTCCAGTTGTTGTCAAAACTTTTAATGAATGGTGAAGCCGATATTTTAAATTGATCACCAACTTTATATTTAGGTTTCTTAGTTTTTGTTACATCTTGTTGTGATAATAATATTTTCATAGTATTTTTAGATGTTACAGCAATCAGTCTCATACTCTTTGGACCTCCATTTTCGGAATGATTGTAACTATGAATTATTTTCTGTAAAACTTTTATCCAAGTTTTGTTACCTTGATGTACAAAATATTTTTTCAAACGATCTCCTAATGATTTATTAAACCTTTCCACATGAGCAGCTTTGAATTGTTTCACGCATGCATGTTGTTTGCAATACAAATGCAATAATTTCTTCACTAGGTAAATCAAGACATTCATGATCATCTTTATGCTTGGAAACATTTTCAGATTCATCAGTACATGACATAATTTCTTCGTTAATTTCATCGTCTGAATATGGCCATTTTAATTTCTCTGGAACATTCATAAATTTTCTATGGTAAATTATCGCTATAGATTTTTTTCGAGAATCTGGATTTCCCAGATGGTGGCATTTTATATTTTAGTATTCACAATTCCTAATTGTGAATACTAAAATACTAACAAAAATAGCTGTACATTACATAACTTCCCCCTTTAAAACCGGAGGTTAACATGAATCGATAAAAAGTAACATAAAAAATTACATTCAATAACCTTTTTTTATGTTTTTATGTATTTTGTTTCTGTTTCTTTGTATTTGCAAGCTGGATACAACAAAAACTTACAATTTGCAACTCTATATTTACAACAATATTAATAAAAAACTGTACAATTGGCATTGTTTGTGCGTGTGGTTTTTTGTTGGTGTTTTAATTAAGACAATCACTGTATCGTTTTTTGTATAGGGGTGTGATTATTGTATCTTTATCAAATAGTTTGATTAAGTTTTTGGTGTTAAATGTGATTCTTTGGTGAATTGATTGTGTTTTCGTTTGTGTTTGTGTTTTGTTTTCTGGTGGGTTGTTTTGTGGGTTTTCGTTTTGGTGATAGGGTTTTATTCGTCTTATGTTTATTTTCATTTTGTTGTTGTTTTTGATTATTGTGGCGACGTTTTTGTTAATTTCTAGGAGTTTGAATGGACCCTCGTATTTGGATTCGAATCCTTTTGTGAATGGTTTTTTTATTAAGATGAATTATGTTGTTAATACTATTTTTCCGTCTAATTCGGAGTCCGGTCTTCTTTTTAAAATTCCTTTTGGTTTCTGTTCGGTGGTTTCGCTATTTTTGTTTGTTATTTGTTTGCTGTTTTCGGTGTTTTTGTTTGTATCTGATTTAAGTGATGGCAAGTTTTTGACTGGGTACGATAGTCAGCTAGTTATTCAGTTTCTCAATATAATTTCTTTAATCAGTTTCTTAATATAATTTCTTTAATCAGTTTCTTGATATAATTTCTTTAATCGTTTCTTAATATAATTGGTTTAGCTTTTGAACTTTCTAATAGAAGTTTTTTAATCTATCTAATTAATCATTTTATTCTTTCGATTTTTTTTTCCTATAGCGATAATTTAACATAGTAAATTATCGCTATATAGTTTTTTTTGAGAATCTGGATTTCCCAGATGGTGGCATTTTATATTTTAGTATTCACAATTCCTAATTGTGAAAGATCGGTCTCATACATACCTACCAGTGGCCATACTGAGACCCATCCAAACCTCAGACATTCAAGTCAGTTTGTTCAAACAGCTGCAGCTCAATGAAAAGAAAACGGGGCTTCTCACATCATTCTATTCGTCTATATCAGTCTTATGTCTATCTTCGGGGTTGGGAATTGCCATTAAATATATCGTCATCGACTTGCATTTTTATTTTATCATCGCTGATCTTATTTATTATTTTTCCCCTTTTATGTTTTTGTATACTGCCCTCTTTTGTCTAGTTTTCATGGGTTTAGGTTAGCCTAATAATCCAATGAGGCAAATGTTTCCTGGCATTACTCTAAGTCAAATTATTTAAACATAAAATTTTAAGTTATTAATTTTTAACGATTTATTTATTTAAAATATCAACTTTTAAATTTTCGCCGTAGCTGTCGTCATAGCGGCGCGGAAATTGAGCGATAGTGTGTAAACATTTTCCCTACCTGTATTACGCATGTTATTTAAAAATCATCACGACGTACACCTATGTTAAAATTTATTGTGCGTAGCCAACTGCATTTCTACAGATTCAGCCCTTTTCCGATAGTTGTAGTCGATTTACTTGTACACACTGCCTTGAGGTCTCGTTTGTCATGATTATGTAATGATGATACAAATTCGCTCGTTAGTCTAAGTGTGTGATATATGCCTGTCGGGGTGTGCAGTGAGTAGCTTATACAACCTCTCGATGAACTTTCTAGTTGCTCCCAGATTTTTGGCTAGCAATTTTTTGGACGAAGTTTTCAATTTTTATGACGTAAGTTGTTTTTGGTTCCTAATTGACAAGATTTAATCTATTAATTTTAGATAAAGAAAAAAAATCATGTTGAAGTTCGGATAGATATGGCCCACTCTGTTGGTCGTCTACTATCTCTTACGCTTCTCGGACTGAAGTGTTATCTGCTCGTGATTGCCACTATGCTGTGCTATAAGTCTATCTGTCTACAGAGTCAGAGTGTGATTAATATTATCGCAGTTGACAGTTCTCCCTGTACTCATGACGAGTAAGTTAGCTCTTTATCAAAAGAAAATAATTACTTTCCTATTGTAGACCGAGCTGTTATCAGTGGCAAGCCAAACGTTATCAAAGCATCAAGTTAGACTGGAGTTAAGTGAAAGTAAACAAACGGATTTATTCGCCAACATTCTAGCAGTCTACATCTTCTGGAGTTAATTCTAACGGCTATTATGCAAATCTCATTGGAATTTTCGCAAAGGAGTCGATGATTTTTCCGAATAGAAATCAGACATTTCCTATGTGATTTATCAAGAAAACTCGAGGTAACTGCTAAATCTCCCAATTTGCTGTTACTGAATGTGATATATTGAGAATGTTCCCCGGTTCGAATTATATCTGGAGTGTCTACCTCCTACTAATAGTCTATAGGTGATCAATTTCTTGTGTTTGATGCACGAAGACGTTTGATGATATCAATTTTCGACCTCACTCGGTGATAGAAATTTTGCAACGTATATTTATGTCTCTCGCTAGATGTCCTCACCCCTCCTGACCCACCCAAGAACGGCATACATCTCTACCACCGCTCTTAGACCGTCAGAAAGGACGAATCGATCTCTCCAACCACGTCAAATAGAAGAAAATTGATTGTCATAGTGAAAAATAAATAAATAAGTGAAAATCAAATTTGGGTTTCAGGTATGATGTCTTTCCTGCCACGTGTTTGCACCTTCGATCATGATATCAATGAAACTCGCAGAAACTTTCATTTTATTCTCGGGGATTATGATTCTACGACATCCTTGAGATGCACCTCCTGGAATTTGTGGCATATCTTCCGCACGTCCACATCATACCATGAAGAAAAAGCTGTCCTTTAAATAAATTTATTATAATAAATTGTTTCAATTGTTATCTTTACAATTTAACTACATTAAAATATCATTCATAAAGATCAACTTCTAAAACATACCTCAAATTTTTTTATGAGTATCGAAAACTGGATCGGATAGGTTAAATTGACAAATTTTGAATTAGTCCTTTAATTAAGTTTGACAGTTGATTATTGTATTTCCCTCGTCTAGATTCTGTTTCGTAATCTTTAATGTTCTCTGGAATAGTTTGCTAAAGTGATTCTGTAGAGTTTGGCTAAAAAGTGGTTCCTGTAGAGATTTTGTTAAAGTGGTCTGATTAATGAAAAATATTTTTACCTGTAGAGATTTTGTTAAAGTGGTACTCTACAGATATTTCCCGTTCCTTATATATTATTTTTCGTCCAATCAGGACACGATTAGTTTGTAATTTTATTATTTATTATTATTTATGTGTTTTTTATTATAATATAGTGATTTTTGTGACCTTATTTATTTTTTATTATTATTTTACTATTTTCTTAGTGTTTATTATTTTTCTCCTATTTTTCTGTGAATTTATTGCCGTTTTATTGCGATATAATTTTTGTTTTAATTAGTCTACAAATTTATCTAGGAATGGTTTTATTTTATTTTATTTCTTTAATTCCTCGTTTATTTTTCTTACTTTTTGCTTATTCTATTTCCACTTTATCTGCTGTGCGTCTTAGACAACTTCCCTTTTGTCTTATTTCCAAATCTTAAGGGTTTTATTATTTTGGTTGCTTATTCCTATTTCTTTTGTTGGTATTTTATTGTTTCTTCCTATTTATTACTGAGATTTTGGTTGTAAGTTATTTTTATCTTATTTTATTTATTTTTTCGGGGTTCGTTTCCTTATTCGATCCAGTTTCCTCAACTTCAAAGTTTAGCCAACTTGATCAATTTGCAACTTGATCAATTTGACTGCATTTGAGAAATTATATGGAATTTCGTCTACCAAGATATATATCTTATGGTTATGATACATTTGTACTGGTTTCATATCATTCTTGACATGCTTCCTCTCAGTTATTTTCTTAATTGGGCTTGTTTCTTTCAATAAATTAGAAAATGTTTTCTCACCTAAAATGTCCTTCTTGGATTGCATTTTTTAAAATAATGACTATCATTTCATTTCATCTCTTTTTGATACTTTTGTATAACCAATCAAATTATTACATTTGTATTGCAAAAAACATGCATGTGTGAATCATTGACCTTCGTGTGTGACCTTTGTATGTGAGTGATACATGGTTTGCAGATGTATTGCAGATGTATTGCAAATTAGTTAATTAAAACGTGTACTAATTAGTCTGATAATAAAAATAGTGTACTACATGTAACTTAAAAATATTATAACAATACAAAATTTGTGTACTATCACAAGTACTACTAACAAAATAAAAAACTAGAAAACACTGCATTATAATAACTAAAGATTTATTGATGATCTACAATTAATGAAAGTGAACTTTTCTCAACTCTTTTCTTAATATCCATATATTATACTTCCTCTATCTATCAACACAACCTTCGCATTTGTATGGGCCTGCTGCTGTCGACAGGATCAAGAACGTCTTCTAACGTCTTCATTCACATTCAAATCTATTCCGATAGACATCCATATTGTGAATGGAATAATCTCTGGTGCCCAATTGATTAGATCCTCATTTTCACAATTAGAATCTGTATCATTTTTTCTAAAAAATTAAAATTATAAATTGAAAAAGTAACAATCAAATTATACTATTTATAGTTAAATTTGACATTCTCAACTATTACTAAATAAATGATTAAAGTGTTATTGTATATATATATATATATACTTATTTTGATAAACACCTTCAACCAATTGGATTCATTCATGGATAATGCAATCATATTGTAACTTTAGTTTAGGAATAATATAATAAAAATGTGGGTAATAAAATTGTGGGTATAATAATATATAATAAAATTGTGGGTAAAAATAAAAGTTCATTTTTTCATCCCATTATTCGACATTTACCTAACTTGAAAAATATTATTGAATGTTTACCACTTCTGTCAACAATTTGTAGTGGTTTACCTTTCGGAAAATTCCATATGAGATACATCAAATCACCTTTATAATTTATATTACTAATCAATTAATTTTTTCAAATATTTTTTCAACAAGTAAACTGATGAATTAAAAAAATTATATAAACAATATTAATATATAAATAATTTTTTTAAATTGAATTAAGAAATGATGCTGTTTATCAAATTGTAGGTTCAAGCGAGTAGATGGATATGTCCCTTCCACACCATGTCCCATACACACAACTAACCCCCTTGGAGAATTTTTTTTTAAACTCGGAATTTTATAACGAACATAAAAATATATAGTCTATATATATATATATATATATAAAAAATGCATAGTTTCCATGGAAAATGAGCTCCAAAGTCTCAAACCTCAACATCAAATGCCATAATTTAACATCATTCATATATTATCAAACACAAAAAATCTTATATTATAGAAATAAAATCATATTCTTCAAAAAATGGGGGGACAATGAACAAAAGATTTAATAAAAATACTTTCTTTATTCTAAAAAACTTGATTCTGTTATTGAAAGATTTAAAGATCAGAGAAAAGATGAAGGATATGACGAATAGGTATTCTAAGACTTGTTAGGTAAATCAAAATTTATAAAATCTAACGAGGTTTCTTTGAAAGAAATTTTAAAAAGGTAACAAAATTAAAGTCTAATTTTTTAAATCATACACAAAACATGCATGTCCAAGTTATTCAAATAAAAAATAAAAATCATCAACCTACACGCCCGCCGCCCAAAGGGGCAGGCGTGGTAGTTTGTAAATTGTAAAATTGGGCTGGTGATATAATTTTTCTCATAACCAATCATATTCTTTTATTTATAATACATCTCAACAGCAATAATATAAATATATCAACATTTCAACAATTAATTATAAATGACGTAAACAGCATTTATGATTGACATATTGAATGCTCTAACGATGTGATTAAAAAAATTAGGAGAAGGTGTCTTTTTAGAAAAGGGATTTTAAAAAAAGTAAGGGGGGTCTTTTTAAAAATGTAAAAAAATAGGGGGGTATCTGGATCTGGAGTGCACATAACTATCTACCTACTCTATTAATTATGCAATTATTTGTCCAATGAGAATTTGTAAAAATATAAGGGTTGTACCATAAATTTGATTAATCTTGAAATATTTGTCGGTTCTGGATCTTTTGGAGCCTTGTATAATAGATAATATATGAATTATTTAATGTCGAAGATTTGGTCCCACAAGTAATATACAATTCAGGGTAGGCAATAGATAATTTAATTTCTGTTGAAGTTGGATTCTATAGGTAGTACCTAATTTGGAACAGGAATTTTGGTAGGGTCTATCTCTATCAGGATTTTTAATATTGTCATTATTTTAAAGTGTTTATTTTTTTTTATTCAAATTAATATATTATTTCAGATATGTTTATTAATTTAGAAAGAAGAGGACTAATAACTTTTCCAAATGAATATTCAGGTGTCATGCTAGAACGGTTGAGATTTTATTACCCTGAACTTCAAATGATTCTTAAAGATAAACCAAAAGGGTTAATTCGAGGATACTCGATCTATTTAATCAATTCATGTGGGACGTGAAGGATATGACGAATGGGTATTCTTAAGACTTGTTAGGTAAATCAAAAATTTATAAAATCTAAAGAGGTTTCTTTGAAAGACACAAAAACTTGACCATAAATCATATAAGGATTGTTTTAATAAAAACACTACTTATTCTGTCCCTCAATTTCGTATTGGTACAAAGAACCATCAATTATATAGTTTCAAACATTCTAAAATAGTATTAACTAATAAAAGGGTTTAAGTGGGTAAAAATAAAAGTTGTGCATATGGACATGTTAAGTTAAATAATAACGAAGACTTTGGAAATAGGATCGGAGAAATTGATGCAGATGTCGGAGTAAATAATGCAGAAATTGAATAAACTTTATTTTGTATTTAATTGTTATTATTTCTATGTGTTGTTGATCGTTAGTATTAGGTATCTGACTGTCCTTAGTATATGCTGTCAAGAATATAAGAAGAAAGAAATAGTTCACATTCTACTTGCCGAATTAAAAAAAGTTTACTATAAGCAAATATGTTTTGATAAATAAATTTGTATCTTTATTTTGTCTCTAATGGTCAATATTTTTATGTGTTGTAAGAACTTGGTACTTAGTATTTGGTTATTAGTACCTCTTAGTTTGTTAGTATTCGGTTCTTAGTTACGGGTACTTAGTTGTTAGAACTAGGTATCTGGTTGTTAGTTCTTATTTTATAGTGCTTAGTACTTGGTATCTAGTTGTTAGTATTTAGTTTAATTATTATTACTATTATTATTATTATTAGTATTATTATTATTATTATTATTATTATTATTATTATTATTATTATTATTATTATTATTATTATTATTATTATTATTATTATTATTATTATTATTATTATTATTATTATTATTAGTATTAGTATTATTATTCTCATTATTACTATTATTATTATTATTAGCTAAAATTATTTAATAAGAAATTGTATTTAAATTTATCTTTGAAAAATGTTTCATAAAAATTTTCATTTAAAAGGCCATTGGTTATTCGAAATATCTGACAAAAATTTTAAATTATTACTTTAATTTAATTTAAAACTAATACTTTACATATTTAAAATCTATTACTTATTTTTAAAATAATACATTAATTTACTTTAATTTTGAAATAATTACCAGATTTTCACGTACCCATTGAATTATCAAAATATTTAGCCATATATTCTTCTACAAGAATTTAGAAACCTTAAAATACTTTGGCTTTTTAGTGACAGTCGGATTTCCAATATAAAAAATCTTGGAACCTTAGAATATCTTGACTTTTTAGTGACATTCCGATTTTTATACAAAATATCTTGGGACCTTAAAATACCATGGCTTTAAAGCAAGAGCTGGATTTTGTAGAGAAAATCATGAGACCAAAGAGTGCTCTTTGGAGAGATTACATTAGGATCTTATAATACCATGGCTTTTGAGTGAGGGCCGGAATTATTTCAATCCATGGTACCCAGAAGACCCCGTGATTATAGTGTGAAAAAATCTAGTGTAGTCCTCTGGAGCAATAGAAAATACCTTGTAGCACTCCGGATCTATAAAGATAATTTCAAATGGGGTACCGGATGGTCTGCTCCAGAAGGTTGCAAACTACGAACTTTCTTTTATTTTAGTTTTCGTTCCTACTTGAGGCAAAATGCTGATTTCTTTCAGAATTTGATATCCCTTATACTGTAGCTTTCTGTAAAGAAGTTTGGAAAGGTTAGATGGTACATTGGATGGCCATATTGAGACGGTCAATATCTGCCTACTAAGGTGTAGTTTATTGTGAGCAATTTTGATATAAATTACAATATATATGAATTCAAAGTGTTCATTAGAAAAAAGTTCTAATAGTAATCCTAAATTGGTTTATAAATAGATTTGTGAATGAATACTAACTATTATTATTGATTGTTTTTATAAAAGATTTGTAATATAAAATGGTCTTTTAGAAGAAAATTATGTGTATAACATATGTATAGCATAAAAATAACAAATTATCTAAAGCCGAAATTTAAACATGAACACAGCCTTCATTTTGGCTGATTATAGCTAGTATACTAATAAGGCTATAAAATAAATTTGATGCAAAAAATAGAGAAATTAATATGAAATGTGTTAAGAATATGTTAAAATGGTTAAAGTCAAAGTTCAAACTTATGAAACAAGAAAACCTATATTGTATATAAAATTAAATTTGACATTCTAATATTTAATGCGACAAAATGCTTTTATTTTCTAGTTTGTTAACTATTGCATATTATCAAAATATAGTTTCATCTCTTTTATGGGGGAGCTACCCTCACAGCAAGCTAATAATCGGAAAGATAGATGAATTGTAATTACAACATAATATAAATTTTTATTCCGTTTAAAAGTATCGTTAATTTAATATGCTTTGTAATATTAAATGTAAAATAAAGAAAAATGTGTGTTTCAGCAGGCACTACAATCTCTATTTTATATTAATTTTAAAGATTTTTATTAACTTATATTAAATGTATTTATCTTTTTTCTAATTTATTTCAATTTTATTAACAAAAGCACTTCAATTATTGACAGATATAGCATTAAATTTCGTTATCTTTTTTGTAAATTTTATTTACATTTGCCGAGATAAAAGTTTTGTGTTTTCTCGTTCTGTTTGTTATTTAACAAAATTTTATTTGAAGTTCTAATTACAAAATAAATGCAAAATGGGCGATAATTATTAAATGTGTTGGCTAAACGAAATGAAAAAAATCAGCTTTCGATGAAAAATTTTATAATATTTGAAATTAATTTTTTAAGTTTAAATAATTTCTTCAATTTTACAAATGATTTCTTTTCCATTGTATTGGTTTAAAAAAGCTTGAAGACTATGAACAATGCATATACTATAATGGTGGATGTATAAGCAGTTATTATAAATTATAGCTTTCAGGTTTATAGGTATAGGGAGCATAAATTTTGCCGAATATCTATAACATCATTAGTCTCAACTTTATAAGTATTATAGATGAATATTAGTATTATAAAAGGTTTCAATTTGATAAATATAGTTTAATGAAATTAGAGGAAAGTATAATATAATACATTATGAGTTCTAACTTTATGAGTATGGCAATATAATTATGCATTTCGAAATGTTCCACGCCATAGTTGCTCTCCTTTTACGCGATTTTTTGCTTATTTAGTCCTTTTCTTGTGGTAATTCGTTTATTATTTCTGAATATTGAAATTATTATTGTAGTAGCTGAAGACTCATTCCATCTTCTATTAACTTCAACTTTTCATTTTGGAATGCATAGGCGCAATGGGGAATTCCATACCCAAATCGATGTATTTTGTAATTTAGGCCTAGTCGACTACAATTTTAGTTCAATATTGTGATCAATTTGAGTCTGGAGCTTTACTCCGTTTATGATATCCTAGAGTAATTTATTGGTGTAGATTTTGAGTGTAGACATTATATGTAGGTTACGCATGTAAAAGAGTCGATTTTAAGAAGGTTGCTTGCTTTCTTAGCCGCACTGTGCTCACTACGACAAATTTGGCATAAAGAGTGTTTTTGTGACTAAAATGCATCGGTATATATACCTATTTTTGTGTGTGCAAGTACACGTGTGCGTGTTGATGCATTAAAACAAATTCGAATTCTTTTTAATCTGGAATTTTCTATTTTCAATTTTTGATGATTTTAATGGCAATTTTAGTGCCATAATTTTTATTTTTATTTTAAAATCTTTATTCTTTAATTATTTTTTGTTAGATTTGCCTCCATGATGGATTTGGGCAATTCCAGAACATTCTATATTAAATTAAAGTTAATTTTTATTTTAATGTTGTTTTTTTTAAATCCTTTTTTCAAATTTCTATTTTTAAAACTAATTTATTTATTTTTATTAACTTTTGTTGATTTACATGGCTTTAATGATGGATGTCGCCATTTTTATGAATTGTTCTGAATTTCATCTAGAATTTATTATTTTACTACCTTTCGATGTCATTCGAGTCTGTTTTTTGTAATTTTTTATGTTTCTCTGTTATATTTGAGTTAATTTTCTTGCAATACTTCTTGCATTTGTGAGATTTTATTTAATTTCAGTGTTTTTATTTTGTGTTGTGTTTTTCTTAATTAATATTGTTTATTTGGTGCTTTTATCTTTGTATTTAACTAAACTTATTATCAGATATGCATGCTATGTGCCAACACATTTTGTCACATTTATAAGATTTTTGGTCTAAAAATCAGTTCTAGTCCAACACTAACATCATTCAACCATAAAAATACGAACAGGAGTGAGTTTTGTTTTTCATTTCCTATCTGTTTGATATCTGTCAGATAGGATAGAACACCAACAGAACACACCAATCATGTAAGAACGCAATGGATTGGATTTTGTCAAATGTTTGTATGTGTGAAGGGGTAATAGATTCCTTTCTCAATTCAACGACAACGATCAGGTGCAATTAATTGTGTTATTCTTTATTGAAATTTCTCAAAATCTGCATCCTGCCTCGTTCTCATTCAGCTGTTAGTGTGCTTCGATTTCATGTCCTATAAAGCAGACTCTCATTACTCATTTAAATTATAACCTTTGACAATCAAACATTGCTAGTTTAATTCAGTTCGTCTCAATTTATTTTTTTCCACTATTTCTAATTTATCTTCCAAAGAGCTCACGAAATAAAAATTCCCGAAATAAAAAAAATCATCACTGAAACGACCAAACCTAGCCCCAACACAGCCCAAAACAATTGAATCAGAGGATAATGACGAAGAGAGTTTTATTAGGTTGTGATTAATGCACAATAAATTATTTTAGAACAATGTTTTATTAAGTAGTGATTTAGACGGAGAATGACAAAAGTTGAGAAATATGAACTAAAAACATCGACAACAACTCAATAAAATTGATCTTTTTTGGAAGAAATCTATCGATTGATTTTAACCCTTTCCAGCCCAAATTTTTTCAAAACAAAAAAAAAATATATGCAGTAAGTAGGTACCAAAACTACTTATTTTATCATAAAAATATTTTACTTCATTTTTTTTGTTGCCCCCTTAGAAAAAATCAGTATGATTCCATTTGGCAACATTGGGCACATAGGTACCATACGTAAGATGGATAGATGGTAAAAATAACTAATGATTCCATTTGGAATCACTGGGCTGGAAAGGGTTAATTAGTAATTAAATCGGTTGAATATCGGTAAAAAATGATCATTTGAAGAAATATATTTTATTGAATGGATAAATTTAATCTTTCAATGGGACCTAGTCAGTTATATTGTACAGTAATATTTATCTTAAATTTCAAATAGAGTGATTTAATTTTAGAATAAAAATTTAATTATAACTGGTTTTATCATTAGATTTTATAAATTATTTAGGGTTAATGACCAAATTATTTTACATATTTTATAGGGAAATATTCGTGATAATAGGAATTAAAGTTAGAATTGGTCATTTAAGGGATTTTAAGGAAACTTATTAGTCCAAGGGAAATATATAACCTTTTAAGGGTACTTATCGATAAAATACTAATCTTTAAAGACAGAGATATTTCAGGGAAATTTGATGCTTTTTAGATGATTTTAGTGAAATATGTGTGATAATATTAATTAAGGGTAGAAATATAGTCATTCAAGGGATTTTAAGGAATCTTATTAGTTTGAGGAGAATATATGATCTTTAACAAGTACTTATCGATAAGATACTAATCTTAAAAGACAGATATTTCAGGGAAATGTGATGCTTTTAAGATGATTTTATTGAAGAATTCACTTGGATATACCAATTATTGTCATTTAAATGAATTTACTGGTTTATTAGAAGTTATCATTAGTTATCTAGTCTCTTTTGGAATTTAATGATAATTATTTTTATTGTAGATTGATGACATTGATAATTTTAATGAATTTCTACTGAATTCTTTGAATATTTTCAGCATACACTCAATCATTTTGAGTATGCATGTATTACTTAAAAAAATAATTAAAATTAATTTATTTCAATTAATTTATTCAAAATTAATCAATTATTTATTAGATCTTATTTCAAAATTCTTATTATTCTATTAACTTGAATGATTAGTATTTTTTATTTAGTATCCAGTATCTTATAAATCTTGCAAGTGCCTTAATGATTCAAATTTAATGTTCTTTTTTGTCCATTAATTACATTTTATTATTTAGTATGTTTTGAATAAGTTAAGTTTTTAAAATAATTTAATCAATTTTTACCTAGTTATTGATGCCTTGAGTTCAAATAATTTTCCATCTAATTTTTCAAGTGATAAATATTTTATTTTAAAGATCAATTTGTTAGTACATAGTTGTTGGTTGTAAGTAGTTGGTTGACTTTTTAGATTTTGATAAGAAAATAGTGTATGTGATGAAGAATATTTTGTATTTAATTGCTATTATTTTTATGTGTGGTTAGTTGATTGTTGGTACTTGGTATCTAGTTGTTGGTATCTTGTATTTGGTAGTTTGTACAGTGTTGTTTACTAATTGTTGTTATATAGTTGTAGGATGATATTTGTTAATTTCTCGATGGGTTTTGATAGTGGTTGTTAGTACATGGTAGTCAGTTGTAAGTGTTTAGTATTTTGTTGTTTGAAACCTAGTGGTTAGTACATGGTAGCTAATTAATGAGTAGGTGGGGGTTAAGTGTGACCAATATTGCAAGTGAAGAGGATTTTCTTTTAAAGATCTATTTGTTAGTACTTGATTGTTTTTACTTGGTTGTTAATACATGTTCGTAAGTTACTGGTTGATGATACTATGTTGTTGGTATCTTGTATTTGGTAGTTGGTACAGTGTTGTTTACTGATTGTTGTTATATAGTTGTAGATTGATAATGCTTAGTACCTGGTTGTTGTCGGTTGTAAGTACTTGGTATCTAGTTGTTAGCTGGTTGTTAGTACTTAGTAGTTGGTTGATAATGCTTAGTACCTGGTTGTTGACGGTTGTGAGTACTTGGTATCTGGTACCTAGTTGTTTGCTTGTTTTTGGTTGTTAGTACTTGGTAGGTGGTTGTAGGTACTTAGTAGTTGGTTGATAATGCTTAGTAACTGGTTGATGTTGGTTGTATGTACTTGGTAGGTGGTTGCTAGTTGTTAGCTGGTTGTTTTGGTTGTTAGTACTTGGTATCTAGTTGTAAGTACTTGGTATCAGGTAACTGGTTGTTAGTAACTGGTTGTAAGTATCTCATTGTTCGTAAGTTATTGGTTGTTGGTACTAAGCTGTTGGTGTCTTGTACTTGGTATCTGATTGTTGGTTTGTTGTTGAATTATTATTATTAAAATTTATCTTTGAAAAATATTTCATAAAAATTTTCATTAAAAATTAACTTAAAAAATTATTCCATAAAAATTTCCATTAAAAATTACCATTGAAAAATATTTCATTTTTTAAAAATAATACTTAATAATCATAAGTTTTATTAAATTTAAGAATTCTAAATTAACATGTTATTCGAATTATTCGAATTAACATGTTATCAATTTATAGAATATTGAGAAACATAGTTGAGAATTGAATAAACTTAAAAAAAAATAATATATTTATCAATAAGATTTATTATTTTCAATAATAATTTTTAAGTTCATAAAACCGAGAGAAATTTTATTTAATGTGACAAACAGAAATTCGAATTCATATAACTATTTAATACCCTGATATAAAACAATGGGGAAACCTATCGTGTATAATAAAACTATGTTTCGAAATCCATTGACCCAAACATGTGGTCAACATTGTTTAGCTTGGTTGTTATATAAAAAATTCGATGTTTAATAAATGTATCCCTTGTTTGTTGTNTTGGTGCTTTTATCTTTGTATTTAACTAAACTTATTATCAGATATGCATGCTATGTGCCAACACATTTTGTCACATTTATAAGATTTTTGGTCTAAAAATCAGTTCTAGTCCAACACTAACATCATTCAACCATAAAAATACGAACAGGAGTGAGTTTTGTTTTTCATTTCCTATCTGTTTGATATCTGTCAGATAGGATAGAACACCAACAGAACACACCAATCATGTAAGAACGCAATGGATTGGATTTTGTCAAATGTTTGTATGTGTGAAGGGGTAATAGATTCCTTTCTCAATTCAACGACAACGATCAGGTGCAATTAATTGTGTTATTCTTTATTGAAATTTCTCAAAATCTGCATCCTGCCTCGTTCTCATTCAGCTGTTAGTGTGCTTCGATTTCATGTCCTATAAAGCAGACTCTCATTACTCATTTAAATTATAACCTTTGACAATCAAACATTGCTAGTTTAATTCAGTTCGTCTCAATTTATTTTTTTCCACTATTTCTAATTTATCTTCCAAAGAGCTCACGAAATAAAAATTCCCGAAATAAAAAAAAATCATCACTGAAACGACCAAACCTAGCCCCAACACAGCCCAAAACAATTGAATCAGAGGATAATGACGAAGAGAGTTTTATTAGGTTGTGATTAATGCACAATAAATTATTTTAGAACAATGTTTTATTAAGTAGTGATTTAGACGGAGAATGACAAAAGTTGAGAAATATGAACTAAAAACATCGACAACAACTCAATAAAATTGATCTTTTTTGGAAGAAATCTATCGATTGATTTTAACCCTTTCCAGCCCAAATTTTTTCAAAACAAAAAAAAAATATATGCAGTAAGTAGGTACCAAAACTACTTATTTTATCATAAAAATATTTTACTTCATTTTTTTTGTTGCCCCCTTAGAAAAAATCAGTATGATTCCATTTGGCAACATTGGGCACATAGGTACCATACGTAAGATGGATAGATGGTAAAAATAACTAATGATTCCATTTGGAATCACTGGGCTGGAAAGGGTTAATTAGTAATTAAATCGGTTGAATATCGGTAAAAAATGATCATTTGAAGAAATATATTTTATTGAATGGATAAATTTAATCTTTCAATGGGACCTAGTCAGTTATATTGTACAGTAATATTTATCTTAAATTTCAAATAGAGTGATTTAATTTTAGAATAAAAATTTAATTATAACTGGTTTTATCATTAGATTTTATAAATTATTTAGGGTTAATGACCAAATTATTTTACATATTTTATAGGGAAATATTCGTGATAATAGGAATTAAAGTTAGAATTGGTCATTTAAGGGATTTTAAGGAAACTTATTAGTCCAAGGGAAATATATAACCTTTTAAGGGTACTTATCGATAAAATACTAATCTTTAAAGACAGAGATATTTCAGGGAAATTTGATGCTTTTTAGATGATTTTAGTGAAATATGTGTGATAATATTAATTAAGGGTAGAAATATAGTCATTCAAGGGATTTTAAGGAATCTTATTAGTTTGAGGAGAATATATGATCTTTAACAAGTACTTATCGATAAGATACTAATCTTAAAAGACAGATATTTCAGGGAAATGTGATGCTTTTAAGATGATTTTATTGAAGAATTCACTTGGATATACCAATTATTGTCATTTAAATGAATTTACTGGTTTATTAGAAGTTATCATTAGTTATCTAGTCTCTTTTGGAATTTAATGATAATTATTTTTATTGTAGATTGATGACATTGATAATTTTAATGAATTTCTACTGAATTCTTTGAATATTTTCAGCATACACTCAATCATTTTGAGTATGCATGTATTACTTAAAAAAATAATTAAAATTAATTTATTTCAATTAATTTATTCAAAATTAATCAATTATTTATTAGATCTTATTTCAAAATTCTTATTATTCTATTAACTTGAATGATTAGTATTTTTTATTTAGTATCCAGTATCTTATAAATCTTGCAAGTGCCTTAATGATTCAAATTTAATGTTCTTTTTTGTCCATTAATTACATTTTATTATTTAGTATGTTTTGAATAAGTTAAGTTTTTAAAATAATTTAATCAATTTTTACCTAGTTATTGATGCCTTGAGTTCAAATAATTTTCCATCTAATTTTTCAAGTGATAAATATTTTATTTTAAAGATCAATTTGTTAGTACATAGTTGTTGGTTGTAAGTAGTTGGTTGACTTTTTAGATTTTGATAAGAAAATAGTGTATGTGATGAAGAATATTTTGTATTTAATTGCTATTATTTTTATGTGTGGTTAGTTGATTGTTGGTACTTGGTATCTAGTTGTTGGTATCTTGTATTTGGTAGTTTGTACAGTGTTGTTTACTAATTGTTGTTATATAGTTGTAGGATGATATTTGTTAATTTCTCGATGGGTTTTGATAGTGGTTGTTAGTACATGGTAGTCAGTTGTAAGTGTTTAGTATTTTGTTGTTTGAAACCTAGTGGTTAGTACATGGTAGCTAATTAATGAGTAGGTGGGGGTTAAGTGTGACCAATATTGCAAGTGAAGAGGATTTTCTTTTAAAGATCTATTTGTTAGTACTTGATTGTTTTTACTTGGTTGTTAATACATGTTCGTAAGTTACTGGTTGATGATACTATGTTGTTGGTATCTTGTATTTGGTAGTTGGTACAGTGTTGTTTACTGATTGTTGTTATATAGTTGTAGATTGATAATGCTTAGTACCTGGTTGTTGTCGGTTGTAAGTACTTGGTATCTAGTTGTTAGCTGGTTGTTAGTACTTAGTAGTTGGTTGATAATGCTTAGTACCTGGTTGTTGACGGTTGTGAGTACTTGGTATCTGGTACCTAGTTGTTTGCTTGTTTTTGGTTGTTAGTACTTGGTAGGTGGTTGTAGGTACTTAGTAGTTGGTTGATAATGCTTAGTAACTGGTTGATGTTGGTTGTATGTACTTGGTAGGTGGTTGCTAGTTGTTAGCTGGTTGTTTTGGTTGTTAGTACTTGGTATCTAGTTGTAAGTACTTGGTATCAGGTAACTGGTTGTTAGTAACTGGTTGTAAGTATCTCATTGTTCGTAAGTTATTGGTTGTTGGTACTAAGCTGTTGGTGTCTTGTACTTGGTATCTGATTGTTGGTTTGTTGTTGAATTATTATTATTAAAATTTATCTTTGAAAAATATTTCATAAAAATTTTCATTAAAAATTAACTTAAAAAATTATTCCATAAAAATTTCCATTAAAAATTACCATTGAAAAATATTTCATTTTTTAAAAATAATACTTAATAATCATAAGTTTTATTAAATTTAAGAATTCTAAATTAACATGTTATTCGAATTATTCGAATTAACATGTTATCAATTTATAGAATATTGAGAAACATAGTTGAGAATTGAATAAACTTAAAAAAAAATAATATATTTATCAATAAGATTTATTATTTTCAATAATAATTTTTAAGTTCATAAAACCGAGAGAAATTTTATTTAATGTGACAAACAGAAATTCGAATTCATATAACTATTTAATACCCTGATATAAAACAATGGGGAAACCTATCGTGTATAATAAAACTATGTTTCGAAATCCATTGACCCAAACATGTGGTCAACATTGTTTAGCTTGGTTGTTATATAAAAAATTCGATGTTTAATAAATGTATCCCTTGTTTGTTGTTGTTGTTGTTGTTCTTCTTCTTCTTCTTCTTCTTCTTCTTCTTCTTATTATTATTATTATTATTATTATTATTATTATTATTATTATTATTATTATTATTATTATTATTATTATTATTATTATTTTAAAATAGGTTTATTATTATTTAGATAAATATTATTATTATTTTTTCATAAAGACATCACATGCCTGGAGCATGCACAGTGCATGTTAACAAAAGCATGACTAACAAAGGCAGTCACATGAAATTTCAGTGTGATTACCAATGCATGCATGCATGTGTAGATGTAATATGATTGGCTGAGAGAGGAAAATATTCAGTTTCTATGTGTGTGTGTCTAAATTCTCATTGGCTGGGACAGGAAAATATTCATTCTCTTTATAAACATTTACAAATCTAAAATTTGTCACAATTTTATCAAAATTTTCAAAACTATAAATCTTACAAAATTTTCAAATTATAAAATGGCTAACAACAATATTTTAAGAACTTTATTGACGACGGGTAAATTTATTATTATTTATTTGTTGTTTAATTCTTTATTTTTAGATGATTTTGATTGGTATCAAGTTACTGAGGATGAAGAAATTCTTAATGTGGATAAGATTTTTGGTAATTTTAATATTTTTAATGTTTATGAAATTCATTTTTTCATATTAGAACCGATTTGTATTAACGATGACGACGATGATGTCGTATTTATTGGGCAGACTAATGCCCCGGTTTCCAGTAATGATGATGTTATGAATAATGTTTTCAATAATCAAAGTAAATTTATTTTATTTTAGTAAATTATTTTTAAAAACATTTTAGAGTTAAATGTCGACTTGGACGCAGAAATCGAGGCCCCAATTAATGCTATTGAGGAGAATAGTGTGGAAATGGAAAATGCTCTCACGTCTATTGAGGAGATACCTGTTAATGCCCTCACTTCTATTGAGGAGGTAGCTGAGGATGAATCTGATTCCAACATGGAATCACGATGTTAGTATTTATTTATTTTTATATATTTATTTTTTAAAACCTTTAAAATTAAAAAATTTTCTTAAACACTTTTTCAAACATTTACATAATATTTTCTTAAAAACTTATTTGTAAAAAACTTATTATGTTCTTGAAAATTATGTTCCTGAAAATGAAGAAAATGATGAAAAATATTATGTTTCTGAAAATGATGAAATTATTATGTAAATAAAATAATGAAAATGAAAAGTTTTTAGGAAACAATAGCTATAATATTCCTTGTAGTTTGTAATGAGCATCTACATTAGTTTAAATAATAATAATAATAATAATAATAATAATAATAATAATAATAATAATAATAATAATAATAATAATAATAATAATAATAATAATAATAATAATAATAATAATAATAATTGTAATGTATTGTAATATCTTTTTTTTTATCTTTTGTTAGTTATATGGTTTAAATGTAAATTACAATCTTACACGTTGCACGTGGAGAAGAATTTGTTTGTTACTTATCTTTTTTATTAAAAAAACTATATAGCGATAATTTACCTTGGTGAATTATCGCTATAAAAATAGTTTAAAAAAAAATAAAAATAATCAATAACATAAATCTTTCCCGGGTTTTGAAGAACAATCCATTCAAATCCATTCTAACCCAACCAAATAACTAAGGATATTCAATTCGAAGTTAATTATCCACAATCATCGAGTAACGAGGACTATCTTAACAAGGACATCAAGGTTGATTAATTATTTGACTATAATAATTAATAATTAATCGTAATAAAAATTGTAGTTATTAATTGTTATATTATATTTTTGGGTTTTTGGTTAATTTAAGTCGGTTTCCTCTGACTCCTAGTGTTCTTTAAATCAAAACAATGAACGACCCAATGTATATTGAAACAACAGGTTCACAATTTATTATCACCACTTTACAATTACTAATCCGCTCGGCGTTGATGCTCTGCAAATAGATAATATACACTTTTATTCCTTTAGATTCTCTTTACCCACGTTTTCCTCTTTTCCGTTTGATTTGATTCTTTTTCACCTTTTCGTATTCCTATTCTATATCTTCTTTTCCCTAATCTCCTTAATTTGTTTTTACCTATTCCTAACTCGGTTTCTTCTAACCCTAGCTGAGGCAAAATGGCGATTTGCTCTGATTTCCCCCTTCCTTATAACTCTTCGAAATAGGGATGACAAATGGTTATTGCCGAGCCAATCTCTCATTTGACATTTGCTTCCACATATCTGCTTCGGCTGTCACCCATAATGGTCCAACGAACAAAGATAATTAATGGTCCGTCCGGCCTTCTACACGCACTATCTTCTGCTTGCTCTTTTCCAATTAATCATTGTGTCAAGCTAATGGGCCTAAATCTTCCTTCTGTTTACTTTTCTTCTTGCTTACGCAGCTCGGGTTTTCTTCATCTCTCGGGTTCTCCATTTGCTTGGGTTTTTCATTAGCTCGGGTTTTCTATTATCCAATTAATTAATTAATTAATGTATTCTGTTTTTACACATTTGAATGCTTTACGACCCTTCCTAACCATTTTCTGATAAATCCCTAATCATCATCTTGTTGACCATTAGCTAATCTATACCTGTCCCGTTTTCCCAATTCGATTTCGATGATTTTACAATTTATTGATTTTTCTCGGATTTCCAAATTCTTGCCTTTTGCAATTGCTTTTGGCCTTTTCTAATACCGCTTTCTTCACACTTTCCTTTACTATCAATTCTGTGCATGATCACGCTTTTATTTGTCCTTTCTCTGCACTTATTAACCTAAATCTCATTTAAATTTCTTATTATTTCCAGACCTCAACAATATCTTTTTATTTTTATCATTCTTCTTTTTTAATTTTTGTTCTACAGAACAATACATACACGCACCCCGATTGTCCCGCTACGATATTTTTTTTTAAAGTGACTCTTTCGGGTATTTCTAGGAATATAGCATCGTTAAATATACCCAACAATAATAATAATAATAATAATAATAATAATAATAATAATAATAATAATAATAATAATAATAATAATAATAATAATAATATTTTTTATCAGGTTCTTTTTACCCGAAATATTGCATCTCATCAATCAGTCATGGTATTTCATGGTATAAAAACATGAAAAAATATTATAAACATAAATTTAATGGCATCAAATGCAAAACTTCCCAGAGCGTTAGATATAAATAATTTTTTAGAGAACATTCAAATCATTTAAATTCTTTTAAAGTAAATAAAAAGACTTTTTTAAGAAAATTAAAAAAAATAACTGTAATATTTTAAATATTATACAAAATAAAACATCAAAAAACAAAAGACTTGCTGAAAATAAGGAAAATAATGTACCTAATAAAATTATGAAAAAGGAAGTCATCGAAATCAGTGATGATGATGACTCTATAAATATTGTAAATAATGAAATTACACCTATTATAAATAATGAAATTATAAATAACGAAAATATTGTAGATAATGAAATTATACCTATTATAAATAATGTAGATATTATAATTAATGAGTTGATTCAATTTGGAGGTTCTTCCTTAGAGAATGAACCCTTAATCACAATAAATTTAAATGGAGCTATCAAGACTTTACGTTTTGATGTATCAGATCTGCAATTAATTAAAATAATTTTAACAGATAAAATCAAAACTAAATTAATAAAAAAAATTAATAAAATGGTGAGCGTCAAAATTCAATTTGCGATATTAATTCGATTTGAAAAAGATGGTGAAATCCGTGACAATTACCTTTCTAATAATGCAACGACATTTTCTGATGACTTTTTAAACGAAGGGGTTCATAAAGTAAATGAAAAAATAGAGCAATTTACCTATTTAGGCAGTGAATTGCGCATTATTAACATTCTTGAGATACATTTTATTATCACTAAATATGAACCAATTAATCGTTTGGCAGGACATCAATATATTAAAACCCCTTCTGAATTGAAAAATAAGAAAGCTATATTAAATATCAAAAATAGCGACGATAAATGCTTTTTGTATTCCATTCTTTACTTATTAAAGAAAGATCAAATAGGTGAAAATCCTCAAAGAGTATCTACAATGAATTTTTGAGTGAATTAAAATATGACGAAGTCACGGATTGTCCCATGAAATTAATCAACATTCTTAAATTCGAAAAGAAAAACATAAATTTAAAATTAGCGATTAATGTGCTTTCATACACTCCAACTGTAATAATTGATGACGATGAAACCCCTGATAATTATGTCTTTCACCGTCCTCATTTAAGTCTTATCCATCGATCTAAGGTCACTGACGGAAACCCAATTTTTTTTGTTATTATTAGAAAATAAGGACATGCATCATTATACTGTTGTGACAAATATCAATAGACTAATGAACTGTCATCGGGACCCGGACTGTAACGTTCAAATAAGATTTCAATGGTGCCCACACTGTCTTAGCGGGTTCCGATTAGATAACGCGTTTAATATTCATGTCACATTATGTGCCAAAAATCAGACAGGTACAACCCTTTACACTTTACCCTCAAATAAAAATTTCGAATTTCAAACTTTTTCTAAAACAATAACAATAATTTATGCCGATTTTGAAGCGATTTTGTTCGTCATCATCAAATTCATATGCCTAATTCAGAAGGCCTTTTATTAATAAATAATTATAAAAATACTAAACAATATTTTGAATTTTATGGCCCTGACTGTATTACTGATTTCCTTAAAAAGTTGACGAAATTGCTACTACAGTTGTGATACCGTATTATGATATGGAAGGTAATAAGTTGATAGGACCGATGTCTTTCATTGAGGAATGTCAGTTTGAATCTTGTCGAAATTGCTACTTATGTAAAAAACCTATAGTAAATCCGGTAAGAGACCACTGTCATTTCTCTGGTAAATATCTAGAAGCATCTTGCCGAAAATGTAATGTTGCTCGTCGAATTTATCGTCTACTATCTATTGTCTTTCATAATTTACGAGGTTATGACCTCCACCATATTTTAAAACACGGTCTCAGTGGCTTTCCATCTTGGGACTTGAACATAATTCCTACCTCAACCGAAAAATTTATTTCGTTAATTGTACATATCAATAAATTGGCTGTGAGATTTATAGATTCTATGCAATTTATTAATTGCTCTTTAGCTAAGGCTGTGAAAACACTAACTACTCTCCCTTTGACTTCGTCTGTCTTTCAAGGTACTATAGTTGACTGTAAAGGTATTTTTCAGTATGATTTTGCTACCTCATTTGATGTTCTTGAGACTACATATGAACTACCTCCTATTTGGTTTGGTGTTACCGAGGATAAGTACGCTAAGGCACAACTAATCTAGACGCAGCAAAACTGTATAAATTTGCGTGACTATATGTCACCCATAGAACTTTTACAGGACATGGAAATGTTCAATTTTTACGAGGGAGGAATACGGGGTGGGTTAACATTTGCTAACAAACATTACATGGCTGATTCAGATGAGACAGAATTATAGTATATTGCCATAAATAATCTGTATGGTTGAGCTCTTAGCCAAAGTCTTCCGTATTGTGATTTTACTTGGGTGTATGATGGCTTGAATGAAGTTTTGGATGAGTGTGTGAATGTTGCGGATATCGAAACACTTCCATATGGATATACTATGGAAGTTGATATCGAAATTCCGATTGATTTCCATGATTTTTTAAATGACCTTCCGATTGGACCGCAAAAGATGTGCCCACCTAACTCAAAAGTTGAGAAGCTGATGCTCACGCATTATCCAAAGAAGAACTATCTTCTTCATTGGAGGCTTCTCAGGCTTTATCTTTCACTTGGGGCTAAGGTTGTAAATATACACAGAGCTATAAAATATAAACAAAATAAAATCTTTAAACATTATATCGATAAAAACACTAACTTGCGTGCAAATGCAGTTAGTGAAATATATAGAGATTTATTTAAATTATATAATAATAGCCTGTACGGTAAATCCGCGGAGAACCTTAAAAAGATGATGAATTTGCGACTATGTAATTCATCTGAAAAGTTAATTACATATTCGTCAAAACCGGCATTCAGAAAAACAATTGAAATAGCTGATGATCTGTTTGCCGCACATCTCAATAAGGACTATATGTTTGGATAGACCCAGCTACATCGGACAATCTACACTGGATCTATCCAAACTACGGATGTATCAGTTGCAGTATATAGAGCTACAACGATATCGTGATATGTATAAATGTGAAATTAATTTAGTAGCGGGTGATACCTTGATTCTGTCATTGGAAAGTTGAAAGACGAGAATAAAGGTCTTAAATATAAGGAGTGGGTTTTCCTTAGGCCAAAGTGTTATAGTTTGTTAGGTGATGGCGATACTAAAAAAGCTAAAGGAGTAACATTGAAAGGTAGTGACATAAAACATCAGTCGTACCTGGATTGTTATAACACTAATCACATTTTTTCTACACCGCAATATAAAATAACTAGCAAAAATGACCTGCTATTCACCATAAAAAATGAAAAAACTGCACTTACCCAAGGCAGATGATAAAAGGGTTTGGGTTGGAAAAATAAAAGTTATGCATATGAGCATTATATGGGAGGTGAATCATTTGCTGTTCAATAATTCGATCCAGATCCACCATTCTTGCAATTCAAAGAATCAGCTGAGGATATACCAGATGTTATTTAAATAAATCTTTGTTAAATATTGGTTTTTATTGATTTTCTTTAGAATTAAATATATAATAAGTTTGACTAATATATTTTTATATTTTGAACATTTTTGTCTCATTTTGCATAAATTAGTTAAAAAACAAGAGTATTAAGAATAATAGATAAGAATTAATAATTTAAATTTACACTAAAGTAAATTAAATAACAAAATAAAAAAAATTAATAAAGAAATAAAATTATAATAATTAATTAATTAAATAAAAATAATGAAATAAAAGGAAATGATTAATGAAAATATTTGTTAACTTCTGATTAATTATTGAGTATTTAGGGGGGGGGGTACCATAATCCGGCGGGGAGCTCACATCATACTACTCGGCAGTCTCCTTTAAAATCTCTTTTGGGACTGCTGGGGTGTTTGTGTGTATAACGTGTGGAGTGAATTTAATACAATTGAGATAAATCCTTGAATAAAACGTTAACAATAAAATTAAATTATTTTTGTATACTTTTATTAAGTTTATATAACAACACAGAATAAAAAACATTCTTTTAGAAACAGGTTCTTCGACTCTAGTAATTGACATTTATAGACCGCCGGAGAATAGTTGTGAATGGTCATAGTACTCGGGAACAGTTGAGGAACAATAGATATTGTTTTTTCTTGATATTTTGCGATTTATTAACAAATGATATTTTTTTAGTCTGTTCCTGATGATTTTATTTTAATCTTTACTGTTTATAGATTCTTCCTTCTTTATCTTCGGTTTTTATTTTCTAATTATAATTTTCCTTTCTACGATTACTTCAATTTCCTCTCTTTAGTTTTAATAGCGTTATTTGGTTATTTCCAGCTTTATTTTAGATTTTTGAATTTGATTTTTTTAATCTATTCGTTTATTGATTTTGATTTTATTTTAATTTTTGTAATATAAGTCATGAATAATAAACACAAAATTAATGTCACATGAAATAATATCGCATATAGTACAATAATCATAAGTAGGTAGTTATGTGCACTCTAGATCCAGATACCCCCCCCTATTTTTTTTTTAAATTTTTAAAAGACCCTCCCCATAATTTTTTTTTTTTTAAATTTTTAAAATACCCCCCCCCTACTTTTTTTTTAAAAATTTTTAAAAAAAAAAAATTATGGGGGGGTCTTTTAAAAATTTTTTAAAAAATAGGGGGGGGGGTATCTGGATCTAGAGTGCACATGGATCTAGAGTGCACATAACTACCTACTATCATATAAGGAGATGTTTTGCTTCGTCTCGTTTTATTTTTTAAAAACATCAGAAATTTACCATTACAATAATAATTACAGAAATAATTAGTACAATTCTCATATTTTAAAAGATTTTTTTATTAATGAACTAATACAGGGATGGGGAACCTTTTCATTTCCATAGATCACATTGAAACTTGTCGCCTCCAAATGGGGCCGCAGTCAAAAAGTATTTTAACATTAATTAATTTCATTTTAAATCTTTTGTTTATATACAGTTAGCAATTAAAACAATGTTTATAATCAGTCTCCAGATTTGAATAATGCAGCTGTACGAAATATTCTGGAAAAGGTTTATTATTTCTGAATCGAAAAATTGATGTAAATAAGTCATCATGTCACAAATGAGTGCTCAATAGTCTTATTTATTCGTCTACATACGTTTTGTATTTATGGGTGTGAATGATTGACTTTTATATTTCGTTCTCTGTACTCGATGGGTTGCTTGTACAGTACGGTATATATACAGTTCGAGGGAGACCTCGAAAGCACCCTCAACAGAGATGAGCAGAACGGAAACAATACGGCCATTTTGTTTCTCTTGACCCTTGACGTTGTCTTATTATTTTGACTATTCGTTTTGGTAACAGTATAAACTTTTTATCGATTATTTTGTTTTGTTGTTTTGTCATGTGCTTCGTTAATTCATCAAAATCTTGATCCTGGACGGTATCTTATGATTTCAACTGCATTTCCTAGTTAAATATTAATTTCTATTCACTTTTTCTGTTAGTCATTTAGTTCGAAAAAGTTAAGTTAGCAACCGAATACGACGAGGAAGAGTTTCGCAAGAAGGTATCCCTGGTGTAATAGTAGGTGGATCAAACGCAACCCGGGGAATAAAATTGTATGTAAGGCCCGGGGGATGCGAAAGTAGTTTCAACTGGATTTATGTGGATAAAATCGAACTAATCTAAAACGTGTAATTGCGTAAACTTTATGTATCGCGTTATTTAGTGTACCAACTGATAGAAAATCGGATCGGGAACAGGTGGATCAACAGGTGGATCAACAGGTGGAACAAATATTTTAAAAAATTAATCCACATTAAACCACATTAAACTTTGAGAGCAAACAAAGTGAATGCAACACAGATTTTGTATAAACATATAGTAAAACATATGTAAAACATAAAATTGGTAAGGGTCTTTTAATGGATTTCTAGAAAAGTTAGAAATATTTTAATGGGGGGCTCTTGTTTAAAAATCCTACAGCTTTTTTCAAAATTGTGTCTATGTTCAAAAATACTTGGAAAAATTTAGAAAAATAAGGGTGGGTCTTTTATTAGATATATGGAAAATTAAAAGAATTGTAATGAGGGAATGGGGGCGGTCATTGAAAAAACAATCTTAATTTTATTGTTCAAAATACTTTAAAAAAATTTGAAAAATATCGTTTATTTAAACAAATAGAATACAAAAAATATATGTGATTGCGATCATTAAACATATTTTTTTGACCATGTCAACAATGACTCATCATAAACCTATGACTTCTACCAAAATATCCGCCGACTCATGACGCATCGAATAAGTTATCTTGCGGATGATTTATGCTTTTTTTCAATCAATCAGAAGTGACTGTACCAGATGGCTCACCTGTCCCTACTCTTAGGATTAACTATTTAGGAAATATGTATAAGCTTACACCAAGTAAATTCAGAGAAAAATCTTAACGGGCATAGAAGATCTGTGGTTCTTCTCAATGTCCTTGATATAAAAAATAAATCGAGATGATACAAAACCGGAAACGTTACGTTGGAAAATTCTAATGGGTAATATGTAAGTTTTTACCAAGTTACGAGAACTGTTAAGTAGTTTTATGAGTTAGCTAGTTATGGAGCACATATGACGGGAAGGTTTGCTTACATTTTCGTCTGATATTACTTTCAAAAAATGCATTTAATCCAATATATTTATAAACTCTCATTAAATTTGTTAATAATAGATAGCAATTGTTGGATCGTAAATGCCGCTCACCTCCAAATACCAGTAAGGATGTGAGTCTTCATTCCAATTTCCTGGCTCAGAACCTTTAGTAATGACATACAACAATTGATGTAAGCCAAATGATGTTTGATTTGACCAGGACCCGACACATTTATCATTCTTTTTAATATATCCCATCACCCTTTTGCTCGTGAGGCATTGTCCATAATTCAAAATAATAAAGAACGGTTTGAAATAGTCAAAATTTTGAGATTTGAGGTAGATTAAATTCCAGGGATAGGAGTACACCCAATTTGACTTATCGAACCATGACATCAAATCATCGGTTTCATTTACAATAAACCTTAACTTACCTATGACTTTGTTAGAATAATCTACCATTTTCAGGTCCATATATTTCGGCTTCAGATGGTTCCATTCATCCAGCAAAATGCTTCTAAAGTTTACAATTTTGAGGTTGTCTTCATTTTGTACAATTTTATTGTCATTTTCCATGGAATTCATTGCATTGTATGGATCCTCCTTTACTCCCGACACGATCCTAAGTACAAGGATAGAGTTTTCTAATTTTTTATAAACTTTATTTTGCAAAGCTTCTTTAGAAATCGAAGAATTAGCTAGCGGGAATGTGCAAATCTCATTGAATATAATGAAATATTTGCGATTTTCCAAGGCACTTATTCCACATTTAATTATCCCTTCACCTTCACCAAGCGGATATCCGTAGCAGACAATGTGAAATATGATAAAGGACAAAATGAACAACATTATAGTGAATATTCTCTCAAATAACAATTGTTTTATTTCTCAGTTTGAAGACTCTCATTGGTTGTTTAAATGAATGCCAGTTATTCAATTTATTATATTATTTAATATAATGATAATAATAATAATAATAATAATAATAATAATAATAATAATAATAATAATAATAATAATAATAATAATAATAATAATAATAATAATAATAATAATAATAATAATAATAATAATAATAATAATAATAATAATAATAATAAATAATAATAATATTAATAAATAATAGTAATAATAATAAATAATAATAATAATAAATAATAATAATAACATTAATAAATAATAATAATAATAATAAATAAAAATAATAAATAATAATAATAATAAATAATAATAATAAATAATAATAATAATAATAATAAATAACAATAATAATAATATTAATAATAATGATAAATATTAATAATAATAAATAACAATAATAATAATATTAATAATAATGATAAATAATAATAAAATTATGTATACCCATATAGTAGGTTACAATGAGGAGCCGGCGACAGAGACATGTGACTCATATCCCTACAACCGGGGCAAATTTTTTAATTTTTTTGGTAACTCATTGGGGTTTCATCGGGTGACTTATCAGTATAGTTCATCAGTATGACTCACCAGTATGACTCATCGGTATGACTCATTTTTTAAATTTTCAAATTCAAACTTTAAAGGGTCACACAAGCTCAGACCTTCAACCAAGGGTATCATTCGAAATCCCTTGAAGAGCTCTAAAATATTGGTCATACCCTCGTAGGTTCAATAACCTTCAAAGGGTCAAAAACCTTCAAATCAAACAACTATTACGCGCGCGGGAGGTAATATTATTTTTATTATTATTATTTTATTATTATTATTATTATTATTATTATTATTATTATTATTATTATTATTATTATTATTAAAGACATTAAAATAGAATAAAACTTATTTCAACGCATGAAGAATAAAAACATAAAAAATCAAACCCAAAATTATTTTTAGTACTATTAATATTATTATTTTTATTATTATTATTATTATTATTCCTATTCTTATTCTTCTTATTATTATTAAAGACATCAAAACATATTAATTCTTATTACAATTCATAATGAACAAAGATATAAAAAAATTACAACTATAAATACAAAATCAAAGACTTTAATTAATTAACATAATTAACATAACTCACGCTTATAATGATAAATGCCAATAGAAATAACACATTCATGGTATCAAATCAAAACTTATATGTTTTACATTTATACTATATTAACCAATCAGAATAATGTTGCACACACATTTACATACATAGTATAAATAAAACAGTATATTAAAAATTTTGTAAAAAACATGAATAAATTTAATTTTATCGAAAACGTTCTAAACAGACTGGTCACCGCCAATATAGTCGACAGCCTCAATTTCCTGGTCAATCGGACAGAGAAAGTCATTGAAGGTAACCATATCGACTAACTTATATTAAATGTATTTATCTTTTTTTATTTTATTTCGTTTTATTAACAAAAGCACTTCAATTATTGACAGAGATAGCATTAAATTTCGTTTTCTTTTTTGTAAATTTCATTTATATTTGCCGAGATAAAATTTTTGTGTTTTCTCGTTCTGTTTGTTATTTAACAAAATTTTATTTGAAGTTCTAATTACAAAATAAATGCAAAATGGGCGATAATTATTAAATGTGTTGGCTAAACGAAATGAAAAAAATCAGCTTTCGATGAAAAATTTTATAATATTTGAAATTAATTTTTTAAGTTTAAATAATTTCTTCAATTTTACAAATGATTGTATTTATTTGTATTCATCAGATTCAAAATGAAATAATTAGCATTATAAGTGATGCTATTAAGAAAAAGATTTTAGAAATGCTCCACTCTTCAAAATATTATTCAATCATTCTTGATACAACACCAGACATAAGCCATACTGAACAGTTAACCATTGTCATAAGATTTGTTTATCACAATAAATAGAGAAATGTTGCAGAAATTCGTTAGCATTTTTTAGGATTCCAAAGTGTAACTGACACAACCGGTGTAGGTTTATTCGAGTTCATCATTAACCATTTGAAATTAATGAACATTAATATATCAGATTTACGTGGACAGTCGTACGATAACGGAGCTAATATGCGTGGGAGACATAATGGACTTCAACAAAAAATTCTTGAAATAAATTCACGAGCTTCTTTCGTTCAATGCGCTGCTCATCCATTAAATTTGGTAGTGAACGATGCAGCTAAAATTTCATTTGAGACGGTAAATGTTTTTAGTGTGATTCAAGAATTATATAATTATTTTTCAATTAGTGTGAAACGGTGGGATGTATTAAAAAAATACGTTAAAAAATTAATCCTAAAACCACTTTCTGCAACTAGATGGGAAAGTCGGATAGAAGCCCTGAAACCTCTGAAAATGTATATGTCAGAAATTTATCAAGCTCTATTAGATATCACTAATGACCACACAAAAGACATGGATTCTAGAGCTCAAGCAAATAATATAATTTCAAAAATTTGTTCTTTTACATTTTTTTGTTCCCTCTCATTTTGGTATGATATATTGAATCATGTCAATATTGTCAGCAAAATAATGCAAAAGCCCACATTCGATTTACAATTAGTAAAAGAAAATCTTAATTCAATTTTGAACAACTTAAAAAGTCTTAGAACTGATGATTAATTTGAAGAACTTGTGACGTCTGCAATGGCTAAAGCTAGAGAACTTGATATTGAGCCTGATTTCCTTGAAGCTCGAAAGCGAAAAAAAAGGAAGTTATTCGATTACGAAGCATTAGATGATACATTGAAGGATGCAAAACATGATTTTAAAATTAACTTCTACTTCGCGATTCTGGACACTACTATATCGTCAATTTCAGAACGATTTCAACAATTGCAACAACACAACGAAGATTTTAAAATAATACACAACATCAACCAACTAAAACAATGGGATAATGAGGATTTATTGAAACACTGCAAAGATTTGCATATAAAATTAACCGACGGTGCAAACTTAAACGATGAAGATATTGATGGTATAGCTCTAAATGAAGAATTAAAAACCATTCAATTTTTTATAAAATCTGACTTGTCTCCTCACGAGGTTTTAAATTACATTTATAAAAATGCAATAAATGAGATCTTCCCGAATATAACTATTGTATTACGCATTTTTTTAACATTACCTGTGTCTGTTGCTTCTGGAGAAAGAAGTTTCTCTAAGTTAAAACTAATTAAAAACTATTTACGGTCTACCATGAAAGAAGAACGATTAATGGACTTATCCATAATATCTATAGAAAGCGATATTTTGGATTCCATAGATATTAACGATCTCATAAAAAACTTTGTAGCTGCTAAAGCTAGAAGAGTAAATATGTAAAAAGTATTTTGATTTTTGAGTGATGAATAATTATAAAGTAATCTAATTCTTAATATATGTTTGAGACAAGCAAATTTTATTGATTGCTTAGATTTAGTATCATATATTAAATGTATATAACCCATGCCTGTATATTATCGTATTATATAAGCTGTAATTATTTTTTAAAATAAAAGTATTCATTGGAAATATTCTAATGATTAAATTCATAACAAGTTATAGTTTTTGACATGAGGGTTCAGTTCAGGGAAGGGCACTGAAAAAAATCTGGCACAAAGGCGCCTTTTACCCACGCGGCGGCCCTGTTCATTTCCATTGTATTTATTTATTTGACTGCATTTGAGAATTTATATGGAATTTTATCTACTAAGAAATATATCTTATGGTTATGATATATTTGGTTTCACATCTTTTTTGAATCGGTTTCAATTATTTTCTTAATTTTCTAACAATAAATCTAAGAAATTTTATTACTAATTACTTTTATTAGATTTTATTATTAAATTTTATCAATTATTAATTAGTAAAGTGATTAAATTTAAATTACTTTTATAATAATATATTCAAAATAAATAAAAAATCATGCAATTAAGGGTTAAGATTTAAAAATATTTAAAAATTTATGATTTGTATTTTCGGTCTGAGGCTCATCAAACAGATTGTATTCTTCTAAAAAATAAATGTGTAATATTAGTGGGTCAAAGAATACAAGGAAACAGATGGATTTCACATTATCTGCATTAGTTTTACATATATGAGTCACGTCTATGTCAAATTTTGTATAAATACTTACCGTATTTTAGCGATTATAGTGCGCACTTTTTTTTGTGTATTTTTTTCTAAAAAACCGATGCGCATTATATAAGACAGGTCCAAATTATCCCATTTTTTATTGTGTGTGTATAATGCGCACCAATTTAAATATAATTTTGCCAAAAATACTATCATATTATATGATAAATGTGAAAATTGAAAGAAATTTCCACATTATAATCGTTTATTCAATAAGCTTTAAAATATTGCATGTTTGTTGGAACATTTTTAAACTTATCGATTAATTAATTAATTTATTTATTGCCCATATAATGACACACTCTAGAAGAAATTCATATAATGCAAGTTTCAAGCTTAAAGTGATTGAATTTGCAAAACAACATGGAAACAGATCTGCGAGTTGAAATATGGGGCCGTCTGAATCAGCAATTCGCGCTTGGAGAAACAAGGAAGAGCATCTTCAAACTATCCCAAGAAACAAAAAAGCATGTTAGGGAAGGAGTAAGAAGTAACCGGAGTTAGAAACTGATCTCATGGAATGGGTCGTGAATAATCGCAACAATGCATTCGCTGTTTCCACAAAGATGATTTTGGTTGAAGTACGAAGGATTGCCATATCACAACAGTTATTGGATTTTACTGGTACATCAAATTGGATCTATAAATTTATGAAAAGACAAGGATTAGCAATGCGAACGAGAACACAGCTTGCGCAGAGAATGCCAGACGAATATGAGGAGAAAATTATGCATTGTCATCGTTATATAATTCAGACGAGAACTGAAAATATGTTTCCTTTGAGTCAAATACGAAACATGGACGAAACACCTCTCACATTTGATTGTCCGTTGAATAAAACGGTTGATATTAAAGGTGCAAAATCGGTTTTGATGAAAACTTCCGGGAATGAAAAGAATCATTTCACAGTAGTTTTAAGTTGTTTAGCTGACGGGACAAGACTCGCACCAATGATAATCTTTAAGAGAAAAACTATGCCAAAGGTTGATTTCCCAACTGGAATTATTGTTCACTGTCATCAAAAGGGGTGGATGGATGAAAATGGTATGAGCATTTGGTTTGAGAAGGTTTGGCGAAGAAGAACTGGTGGTAGTGAGAATGAAAAATTCCTGTTGGTTTTTGATCAATGCAGGGCTCATCTTACAGATAAAACGAAAAAAGTTGCATCTAGAATAAATACCGTAATTGCAGTAATTCCTGGTGTACTCACATCGCAGCTACAGCTGCTAGATGTATCAATTAACAAGCCATTTAAGCAATTTATTAGAGCGGAGTGGAATAAATGGATGATGAATCATGCTGACCAGGAACTTACTGCAACGGGCAGAATAAGGAAGGCTTCCATTCCTCAAATCTGTCAGTGGGTTAAAAATGCATGGGAAAATATTTGAAGAAGGAATAATAATCAAGTCATTTAAAAAAACTGGAATTTCAAACGATCTCAACGGAACAGAAGATGACCTCATATATGAAAATGCGAATTCGGATCCCGAGGTAGAGGAAAATAATTTGGAAATAAGTTCAAGTGAGGAATCTGAAGGTTTTATGGGTTTTTACGATCAATAAATACTTTATCTGCTAACCTGCTGTTTTTTAATATTGTACTTGTCGTATGCTACACTATATGTCTTATAACTATTTTTCAAACTTTTTTTCCGAATCGAGCGCGAAATTTAGGTGCGCACTATCCAGGGGAGCGCACTATATTCGCTAAAATCCGGTAATAAATATAGTTAATTTATCAAGAAAATATTATCACCAATGCTTTGATGTCAAATAATGACATCACATCAAGTCTACATAGTATATGACGCAGAGATTCAATCCTATTGATTACATGTGAATTTTAAACCAGAACAACTACCAAAAAACATACATTTAAAGGTGTTATTTACTCAATTTTCGATGAAAACATGACGTATTCGAGTATCATTCATGTACTTGAAACAAATATTAAATAATTTAGATTACGAAAAGTACTTTCAATGCTCGGTGGAGGTATACATTTTTAATTAATTAGAATAATAAAATTATTATATATAAATTGCATGAACATAATATGTGATAAAGGCAACCAAAAGAGCGTCAAAGAGAAGAATAAAAAGATAAGTTTGAGTTATACGATGCAGAAATCTCCAAATATTTTAACTCCTTTCTATAACTATTCCAATTAATTTGATTTATGATATTTGCTAGAATTTGTGGAGTTGCATAGGCGGTTCCATTTCTCCAGTAAGTTCATATGGACAATATGCTGGCGCCTTATATACTCCGAATATCCCTGAATCCGTTTCGCAACTTACCACACTATTAATATTCATGTAAAATGATCGGCTAAGATAACTTTCCCCGATTCCAAAATAGATGTATGTTAGAGACTTTAAATAGCTCACATCCCATGGAAAAGAGTATATCAAATTGTTCTTGTTGAACCACGAGATCACAGAATCATTAGCTTGCACATATAAATATAAACATAGCATATATTTGATTAGTGTAATCCCAAGCCGTGATATTCATGGTTACCGGTTGAATGGTGCTCTACTCCTCTATAAGTACGCTTCTAAAATTCTTCGAATAACTTGTGGCAGCCTCAGCCAACCTTTGATTGGTAGATTATTGGACTAATGGAAATGAGACAAATAATAATAATGATGATGATACTAATAATAATAATAATAATAATAATAATAATAATAATAATATTAATTGTTTCAGCCGATTTCGGCCTCGCGTCAGTGTGTGCGTTTTTCTTGTAATATTTATCGTGTCTGTGTGCGCGGTGTTGTTAAATGGTTTTTCATGTATGTGTGCGCACTCAGACACGGGGAATGGTGATTCATTTGGAATTGATTTTAAAATTTAACGGGTTAGAATTTTCCAGAAATTGATGATAATGTTTGTCTGAAAAGGTTTTTCTTTTGTGTCTTTTTGAATTTGGAGATATTATTGATGACGAGGAGAATATTCGATGGGACCATGTTGTGAATTTCAAAGAAAGAATGGCTCAAGCTTATGATTATGCAGATATTTTTATTCTGTGATTTAGCGAATTTGCAAGTGATGTTATTTCCAGTGTACCGGGGAAAGTATGCAATAGAGTTGAATCAGCAATATTGTATACTTACCTGGCGCGAAGAGAAATCCTCGCGTCTCCTGCAAATTACTGATGGGAGCCATATGTCTAATCTATATGCATGATGAGATTGCTTTTGCAGAAATTAATTTTAGAAGAAGGTACAATACTTATCTGAATAAGCCGTCTGAATAGATGTGATTGTGGGTGGCTATATAAACCGAAGGGGATCTCTTATGAAATTTAAATTATAAGTTTGACTTTGTAAATAATGTACAAGTAGTACCTAGTAGAATGATTATGAATATATATGGAATTATGAGGGGGTCCACTCCTCTATAAGTACGCTTCTAAAATTCTTCGAATAACTTGTGGCAGCCTCAGAGAACCTTTGATTGATAGGTTATTGGACTAATGGAAATGAGACAAATGATAATAATGATGATAATAATAATAATAATAATAATAATAATAATAAAACAATAAAACAATAAAATGATAATTTAAGCCTTTTGCTGCAAATGATGTATTTAATGAAAGAATTTTCGACTATACGATAGTCCTTGATTAGGCCTTGATTAATCCTTGACAAGGACTATCGTATAGTCGAAAATTCTTTCATTAAATACATTATTTGCAGCAAAAGGCTTAAATTATCATTTTATTGTTTTAAATAATAAATGCTGCTACCAAGCAATCATCATTTTATATATTAATAATAATTCAATACATTACATAATCCCAATTTAAGAGTCCCAAAAATAACAATTACAAGTGAAAACTTAGCAAACTGCATTGTGCGCCAAGAAACATTTTGAAAAAACAGAGTCTTGTTTTTTATAAACAAATCGAAAACTTGTCAATTGAAGTACACACGTGATTGCCGTGGTCCTACAGGCTGATATAAGCATGTGGGATCATTGCGGTCATGCGCCACGGTTATAAACACTTTTAAAATGACAACCACAATAGGCGCGGTGTATCGCGTGTGTACATGCGAAGTAACCAGCACATTGAAACATAAATACGCGGGCGGTCATATTGACCACCATGGCCCCTTGGTACAGTGTTTCTGGCGGTTATTATGTAACTTGTGTGATGTAATCACCGTGATAATGAAGCATAATTATCAGCTCATATCATTAATGTTGGTCACAAAGTTTAGATGAGAGACGGAGACAATTTACATCTGGACAACATTTATCCCTGGAGGCTTTATTAAGCATTTCAACAATGATTACATCCAATAAAATATTTCATCAAATTCCAGTTGCAACGGAAATATTCTCTTTAATAATTTTCGTAGATTTCAAAGGTAAAAGAGAAATTTCTTGATTATAATAAATGAATAAATTGAATGCAGAGACTTTTAATATTGAGTACGGTATTTGGATAAATTGGATCGAGATGACCTCCAGGATTAGGGGCCCCCTTTGTGGTTGCCAAAGGTTCCTATAATACAACTGTAGCATTGCACACAATTATATAAAGAAATCAAAGGAAATCAGCCTGGACAACTCGAATGAAACATTTCCTTGATGAATTTGACCTCAATATTATTCCAATCAATAAAACAAAAATGATTAATAAAAATCGGAAATCAAAATGAAAATCAAATATAAAAATTTATTCAAATTCAGAAAATAATTTCAATTGTAATAATTGAGTTGCGGTGGGCCGTTGATCGGGATCTGGATTCAACATTGCTGCAATGAACCCTTTCATTTCCTCTGATATTAGTTGAGGCACTTCAAGCTTTTTTGTGTCTATGATTTTGTATATGAGAGCAAATTGATAGACATTGTGATATGGCGGGCTGCCTGGATGCAAATAAATATCAATCATTGTTGATGCATTTAAACAAATAATAACACAATTATCAAAATTTTGAATTTTACACCTTTTATTATTGTAATTAATTACCTGAATTAAACATTCTGAGATCTGTGATTGGTTAAAAATAAATTAATTTATATATTTAGATGATTTTAATTAATATTTTATTATTATATTTAATAATATTATTTTAATTGATTATTTATAATAAATATATCCGATCGACAGAATTCGGTGCGATATATCAAACCAAAATATCAAAAGAATGATAGTGTCTGTAACATAAAGAAATGAACTCATCAAACAATTCCACGACATTTACCACCCAGGAACAAAAGCCACGTACGAACTCATGAACACAAAAGTCGTATGTTCAAAAACAAAGAAAGACATAAAACAATTTGTCAACTCATGCATAAATTGTCAGAAAAACAAAATAACTAAAAAATTCAAAACAACAAAAGTTGATTTTTCACTACAGAACCTTTCGAAACCATTCATATAGACATAGTTGATCCGCTGCCACCCAATAACAAACACAACTATTTACTCACGAAAAATTGACCAAAACACAAATTGGTTCGAGGTTATTCCAATCAAAGACATCTCAGCAGCAACAATCTGCAGAAAACTATAACAAAACTGACTCACGAGATACGGATGACCAAAAACAATTATCAGTGACCAAGGCAGACAATTCGAATCAGATCTATTCAAAAGATTGTGCTCAAAATACAAAATTTAAAAAGGCAGAACTACAGCATATAAGCCACAATTAAACAGAAAAGTACAAAAATTACACAGATCACTCAAACAATCCATATGAACAAAAGCAAATGACACAAATTGGTTAGAAAAACTAGCAGAAATACAAATAGAACCACGAATAAATCCAACGAAAACATATAATAAAAGTCCTAGCCAATCAGTGTTTGCACACAACACAAACTTACCAAACCTAGCAGAAAATATCCAAAATAGAACAAAAATCAAACAAAAATTGTTCCATATCAAATGTTAACCTCCGGAATATCTGAAAATCTAAGGAAATATTAAATTGAAAATTATTTTATAATTAGATCTTACGATGTTTTTTCGTCTTTTACTCTACATCTCAAAGTAGAATTGTCCGATTCTAGATCAAAATTTTTTACCAATGATTTTTTAATATATTGAAAATAATAATATGTTAACCATATGTTATTTACTTTTAAATTTTAAAACGAATACGCTATAAAAATTTTCATGTACCTTTTATTATATGTGTGTTGTGTTTGTATGTAAAATTATTTTTCTGCCACTTTCTCAATTTCTATATAAAAACTTTTAAATTTCATTATAACATTTTTTAAAATATTACCACTGATTTCTTTTTCATTATATTTATTATAAAGCTTAAAATTTTACACACAGGCAAGTTTGTATGTTCTTTTACTATAACTTTATCGATTTTTTAGATTATAGAATCTCTTATATTTTGGAATTAGGTGTACATAATTATGTGACCAAATTCTGCCTAAATATGATGTTCGAAGAAGAAAAAAGGGTCCAGAGAAGGTGCAAATTCAATTTTTGCACAGGGTGCAAATATCGTAGTTACACCATTACTAATAAATAGGAAGTATCATACTGATCAACATTGATTTATTGTCAAATATAAATAAAATTCTAATAGAAAAAGCAGATTATAGATGAACAAAAAAGAAAAATGATTTTATTNGGGGCCCCCTTTGTGGTTGCCAAAGGTTCCTATAATACAACTGTAGCATTGCACACAATTATATAAAGAAATCAAAGGAAATCAGCCTGGACAACTCGAATGAAACATTTCCTTGATGAATTTGACCTCAATATTATTCCAATCAATAAAACAAAAATGATTAATAAAAATCGGAAATCAAAATGAAAATCAAATATAAAAATTTATTCAAATTCAGAAAATAATTTCAATTGTAATAATTGAGTTGCGGTGGGCCGTTGATCGGGATCTGGATTCAACATTGCTGCAATGAACCCTTTCATTTCCTCTGATATTAGTTGAGGCACTTCAAGCTTTTTTGTGTCTATGATTTTGTATATGAGAGCAAATTGATAGACATTGTGATATGGCGGGCTGCCTGGATGCAAATAAATATCAATCATTGTTGATGCATTTAAACAAATAATAACACAATTATCAAAATTTTGAATTTTACACCTTTTATTATTGTAATTAATTACCTGAATTAAACATTCTGAGATCTGTGATTGGTTAAAAATAAATTAATTTATATATTTAGATGATTTTAATTAATATTTTATTATTATATTTAATAATATTATTTTAATTGATTATTTATAATAAATATATCCGATCGACAGAATTCGGTGCGATATATCAAACCAAAATATCAAAAGAATGATAGTGTCTGTAACATAAAGAAATGAACTCATCAAACAATTCCACGACATTTACCACCCAGGAACAAAAGCCACGTACGAACTCATGAACACAAAAGTCGTATGTTCAAAAACAAAGAAAGACATAAAACAATTTGTCAACTCATGCATAAATTGTCAGAAAAACAAAATAACTAAAAAATTCAAAACAACAAAAGTTGATTTTTCACTACAGAACCTTTCGAAACCATTCATATAGACATAGTTGATCCGCTGCCACCCAATAACAAACACAACTATTTACTCACGAAAAATTGACCAAAACACAAATTGGTTCGAGGTTATTCCAATCAAAGACATCTCAGCAGCAACAATCTGCAGAAAACTATAACAAAACTGACTCACGAGATACGGATGACCAAAAACAATTATCAGTGACCAAGGCAGACAATTCGAATCAGATCTATTCAAAAGATTGTGCTCAAAATACAAAATTTAAAAAGGCAGAACTACAGCATATAAGCCACAATTAAACAGAAAAGTACAAAAATTACACAGATCACTCAAACAATCCATATGAACAAAAGCAAATGACACAAATTGGTTAGAAAAACTAGCAGAAATACAAATAGAACCACGAATAAATCCAACGAAAACATATAATAAAAGTCCTAGCCAATCAGTGTTTGCACACAACACAAACTTACCAAACCTAGCAGAAAATATCCAAAATAGAACAAAAATCAAACAAAAATTGTTCCATATCAAATGTTAACCTCCGGAATATCTGAAAATCTAAGGAAATATTAAATTGAAAATTATTTTATAATTAGATCTTACGATGTTTTTTCGTCTTTTACTCTACATCTCAAAGTAGAATTGTCCGATTCTAGATCAAAATTTTTTACCAATGATTTTTTAATATATTGAAAATAATAATATGTTAACCATATGTTATTTACTTTTAAATTTTAAAACGAATACGCTATAAAAATTTTCATGTACCTTTTATTATATGTGTGTTGTGTTTGTATGTAAAATTATTTTTCTGCCACTTTCTCAATTTCTATATAAAAACTTTTAAATTTCATTATAACATTTTTTAAAATATTACCACTGATTTCTTTTTCATTATATTTATTATAAAGCTTAAAATTTTACACACAGGCAAGTTTGTATGTTCTTTTACTATAACTTTATCGATTTTTTAGATTATAGAATCTCTTATATTTTGGAATTAGGTGTACATAATTATGTGACCAAATTCTGCCTAAATATGATGTTCGAAGAAGAAAAAAGGGTCCAGAGAAGGTGCAAATTCAATTTTTGCACAGGGTGCAAATATCGTAGTTACACCATTACTAATAAATAGGAAGTATCATACTGATCAACATTGATTTATTGTCAAATATAAATAAAATTCTAATAGAAAAAGCAGATTATAGATGAACAAAAGAAAAATGATTTTATTAATGAAAATAATCTATTGATAATAATAATAAATAAAAAAATATATTAAATAAAAAATGATAATGCAAAAAAAATAAAAATTTATAAGAATAATTTAAATTATCAACTATTTTTTTAGAATTATAAAAATAAAACTAATAAAATATTGTAATATTATATAAAATTATAACTTTAATTTATATCAATATAAAATATTTGTTTTATTACATTAATTATTTAAATTTTAATAATACTCGTGTATTTTATGCATTTATAAAATATTTGTATAATGTTTATAATCAAATAATGAAATATTAAAAGTTGTAATGCAATCAAAATGCGATCTTGCAGCTTTGGAATTGATATTTTAGATTTTTATTGTTCAATATTGATTTTGACGTGACATCAGAATGTTATAGATAAACTTGCAACCAATGAAGAAGTTGTAAAATTAAAGAGATTCTTATTAGAATTTCAGAATATATGTCAAACCTTTCCTATTATTATATATAACCAAAAGCATTTCAGAATCTGCCCAATTAACGAGGGATTAGCATGATGGACAACAATCAGTAGCAGTAATACTTTCAAGACAAATACAATGTTATTATTAGCCAATCAATTATGGATTAGATAGATTAATCAATAAATATTTATTCATATAAGTATTTATTGACGCAAAGCTGCCATTTTGGAATGAGGCTCTTCCCGTCTACAGGTGATTTAATATAAATTTATTTTTAAATCGTTTAGTTAGTGCATTAAATAGATAAATAATAACAAATGTATTTATTATGTGAAATAGAATTAATAAAATATTATGAATTTGGCAGTTTTAACTATTGTGGGAGCTTTGGTCCTCATCAATGAACCAAAATCTGTTAATTTTATATTATTCTCGTTGTCAATCAATATATTTGCGGTTATTAATGCTTTTATTTAAGCTTTATATCTTTACGAATGATTGCATTTTCATGCGTGATTTCCGGGCCTTCGAGAAGCTGCTTGTTGTACCTGATGACCGCATCTGTTCCTAGCGACCTTTCCATATTGATTTTATATTCCAAAGAGCCCTAGAAACAGGAATAATTATTCTGCCAGTCCTTTAAATGGAATATCCACAAATATATTAATTAGATCAATTTAGTGAAATTTCATTGGATAAAAAGCCAATAAATTATATTACTAACCAATTTGCATAGTAAGCGGTTCCATTGGTCACCAATGCGTGAAATATATAATTAAAGCGCTACAAATCGACATCTGCTAATATATAAAGAATGTCATCAGATTCTGCCCTGAACTTGATTAGAAGGTTTATGCGATCATTTCTATTTAACTGATCAGCTTATGTTTGCAAGTATTTCATATATTGGGGATAAATCTCAAGCTGCGGTGAATTATTGCAATTACAAATATAATTTTCTATGCAGCTGCATATTGCAATAATTACTTTTATATTTCCTCACAGACCATTTCATAGTTTCCATTTTGTTATCTTACCGTTGCAATTGAGTTCCCTTCTATTTGTATGCTGTATTATTATCTGCATAATGGGCAATTACTGAGCAATCTTTTATTGTTTCAACACTTTCCATGATGGAATCAATTATTTATTGTTTATATGAGCAATGTGCTTTGTCAGCACTGACGCTAGCGCTCGTGTCTGTTACGCAACCATTGGTAGGATGAGTGACAGTGACATAATCATTCACATTATTACACAATCACCGAGTTAGGTAAAGATGGACAGAGGGAAATGCGAAGCGCCTTTGTTTAAATATTGCAAAGAAAATGAAATGTATCTCACCTTAGTTAGGTACTCCATGAAAATGCATAAATGTTCTTCTGTTTGGATAGCTCCAAAATATCGAATGATTCTGCTGTGCTCCAGTATTTCCTTCCGTGTTTTTCTCATCAATACTTTTCAATGTTCCCCACTTGACAGCAAACTCTATATCTATCCCAGATCCTTTGCGTTATAAATCTAGTCAAACTTACCCCTTCCAATTTCAAAGAGTTAAACATAGAAATAATCAAATCAATTTATCATTATTAGAAGGCTGCACAATTTTTATTTTTGTACATGATATAACTATATAATTGATATCGTAAAACAAATGTTCTAGTGGCCTTTTCTTATAAATTAAAATTAAATTCTGCTCTAGTATGAGCGCTGGTGCCTGCTTGCTGCTTAGAATTAATTTGAATTAAGTGATTTTGTTTAAGATATCAATTTGTAGAAAATATTTTAAAAATAAACTTTGAAAATTGCTAACCCCCCCCCCCCCCCAAGTAGTGTGCGCGCATATCATAATCGAATTAAAAAATGTATTGAAATTGTGAAAAATGAATTTATAATTCTTAATTAGAATGCGCATTAAAATATAATTTATTATCAACATATTAATCCATAACATTTAAAGATTTTTATATTTTATAAAGATTATTTTTAAAATTTTTTTTTAAATAAATATGTACCCAAAATTATCCCTTAATTTCACCATTGCTATAGTTTTAGTTGGAGAATCACTCATTGAATAAACTATTTTCTTCTTCGAGTAAATCCTCATTTAGAGCAATTAGATTATTCTCCCTGTCAATTAGACTGGACAATGCAAGCAATTCCAGTTTTCTTTCGTTAAGATTTCCTCTTTCAAACAAGTTTCTTCATCTTGATCAAAATGTTCAGAAAGAATTTTGCTCTTAATATACTTTTTTTCATTACTGATGTTTTCCAAATATTGTAAATTTGAGGTGGTTGCATATTATCAGCCAAAAGGATGTAGGACCCACTCATTCTGGCTAATGTCATTTCACTGTCAATATCTATTTTGACTAATGTCTTAGTCCATTGTTCTTGCAAACAGAATGACAAATCAAATAGAAAATGAATGAAATTACCCAATTGAGGATGTGAATGATGTTTTGATAGATATCTCACGGCGATTATCGTTGGTGAATCACCAGCCTAAAGAAATGAATAAATAGGATCTATTAAGGCAATTATTGCTTCTTTAGGTGCCTCAAAATCACAAAGGTGATCAATCAGCTGCTTGACTATATCTGAGTGACATGAGCGGCATGAGAAGTAAATTGGCCACCTATTCAACTGTAATACGATTAAAAATATAAATAATCACCAAATATACCTCATCGCGTATATGAATATCACAATTGAGCAATTTGTGCAAGTTTATTCTGAAGTTTATTCTAAATTCTAAAAGTTACTATACATGTGAAGTAATGTTCCCAAACCCGAGAAACATTATGAAAAACCTGAAGAAATTGGAAAATTATATTTAAAAAATGAAAATAAAGAGATTTATTTCGTTCGACGGAAGACTGCTGTACACCGATGCCAAATGGCACACTACCAAAAACAGAGAAGACTTCGTGGCTGATGACATTCAAATAACCATTAATATTATTATTATTTGTAATAATACTATTATTATTTTATTATTAATATTATCATTATTATTAACAGTATTATTTTAATTAATATTATTATTATTTACAAAATATTATTATTTAAATTAACATTCATGATTGCAGTTAGCAAACATGAATGCCAACAAAGACATCATGTGTTTAATGCGTGATCAGTGCATAAAGAAAATGAATGATTAATAACAAAGACAGTGCATGATCAGTGCATGTCACATAAAGAAACATAATGACTCGTGCATGCATGCAAATTTTTACTCACCTTTTGGTGTGTATAGTGAAAAAGGTCGATGTGACCAGCTTGAATGTGATTGGCTGAGACCGGAAAGTATAATGTTTCCCTATAAACATTTACAAATCGCAAAATCATCACAATTATTCTAAGAAATTTCACTCCACTAATTAAAAATTTTAAAATGGACACAGAAATAATAAATATTTTAAATGATGTTGATGGGTGAAAATGGTAAATTATTTTATTTTTATTATTATATATTATTTATTATTTTAGAGAATTTCTGGTTTCAAGTTACTGAAAACACTTATAATCGGGAACGCATTATTATTAGTGATGATGATACGAGAAAATTTATTTTATTTATTTTATAAATTTAAAAATAATAAGGTGATTGCAAAGTCATTGAAAATGATGACAATAATGGGCCCCCACTCGCGATGCCCCTATGCAAGATGAAATTGATACCCCTATGCGGGATGAAATCGATGCCCTTGTGCGGGATGAAATCGATGCCCTTGTGCGGGATGACCTCTCTGAGGATGAAACAGATTCCGACATGGAATCACAATGTTAGTTTTTTATATATTTATTTTTATTTATTTTTAAAACTTTATTTTTAAAACTTTATTTTCAAATTACTATTTCTATTATTATTATTTTTTCATGATCATTTTCGTAGTTTCATGAACATTTTCTTAATATTTTCATTAGTATTTTCAGAACCACTTTGATTATTATAAACACTTTTTTCATTAGGAACATGTGATTTTCATGAACATTTTCATTATTTACAATGTAAATTTTACATGATAATAGAAATAGTACGTTAAAAATAATTAACCCAAGTACCTTGAAACTACATTAAAAAAAAATAATAATAATAATTATAATTGACCCATTAAATGTAGTCTGCAGTGAGCATGCAACTATATATCTCTCTAATAATAATTATTATTATGATTTCCCCAATAAATGTAGTCTGCAGTCAGCATGCAGCTACATATATCTCTAATAATAATAATAATAATAATAATAATAATAATTGCCCTCAATAAATATACTTTACAACTCTTTTTATAATAATGTTCAAAGAATATTACAGATTATTATTATTAATTGTTATTAGTTAATCCTTTTTTATAATTATCTAATGATAAAAATAGACTAACTAAAATAATTGGTTATAATAATTACATTATAATATTTTGAAAACTTTTAATTTCATATTTTTTACACTCCTTTAATAAAGGTATTATGGTCAGATTCTATGGCATCACCTACTATATTTGTCCCATATATGAGACATCCCAAAATATAAAATATAAGTGTTTTTATATGATACATACAATTAATAAAAAGAGACTTTTAATATAATAAAAAGTAAAACACCTATAAATAATACGCGACCTGTAAATAATACACATGTAAATAATAATACGCTACCTATAACAAAAAATATATCTACAAATACTTCTTCTGTGATTATAACTTCTCATGTGATAAATAAATCTTCTGTGATAAATAATATGCCTGCTGTTAGTTTTGGGTCTTGCGTTCCCTCTAAAATTATTAAAATTAATACAACTGGTGATTCAATATATAATCAAATAGGTGGTTCAATCGATATTGACGATTAACCAGAAATAGAAGTAGATTTTAAGGGTTTACGAAAAGATTTACGATTTAATATGGAAAAAGATAACTTGGTGCAAATTTCCCTTACAAATAAGATTATAAATAAATTAATTGCCGAAATCAAAGGTATTGGCACAGTTAAAATTCAGTTCACCGTTCTCATCCAGTTCGAGAAAGATGGGGAAATTAGAGATAATTTTTTCTCTAATAGCGCCGAAGTTTTTTCAGAAATTTTTTTAATTAATGGAATCACCAGATTAAATAATAAAATAGAAAAATTTACATATTTAGGGAGTGGATGGCGGGTAGTTAAAATTATTATAATATTTACATTATAATATTTTGAAAACTTTTAATTTCATATTTTTTACACTCCTTTAATAATTTTTCGTTAACAGGTAAATTATATCGTAACTACTGTCAATCATCATTAGGCCATTAAAATTTATGCCATAAGGTAATGAAAAGGTATTATGGTCAGATTCTATGGCATCACCTACTATATTTGTCCCATATATGAGACATCCCAAAATATAAAATATAAGTGTTTTTATATGATA